>JAQGCC010000389.1:0-38993 GCA_034698905.1 Xestoiulus laeticollis
TCAATATTGCTTTGCATGGACATTAAAAATAAGCCTAGAAAAAATGAGATAGAATAATTTTCTCAACATTTTTTCCAGGCTTACCCATATAAAAAGATAGAAAAAAATTGCACACGAGACCATACCTTTTTTATACTTTATTAGATAACTATTGATATATAAATGAAATGAAATAGAAGCAAAATGTAATTCTTTAAGCCTAGAAAGAATGAGATAGAATATTTTTTCCCATTTTTTCTGGCTTTGTAGGCTTACTGGTATCATCATAAAATTGTTACTCAAAACAGGAAAGAAAATAGAAATTTGAGACAGTGAAAACGTGCGAAATTTTAAATATTGTAAATTTTTAAAAAACAGCCGGTTCGGTGAAATTGGGGGTCTTTTGAAGAGAACTTTTTTACAGTTTATTGGGTAAAAAATTTTAACATTGTTACATTCTTGATCGAATTTTACTTACAAAAATAAAACGATTATAAATTTATGTACAGCATTCGCTCCCACGACTGATGACAACAATTGACTTTAGTGTGGAGTTTTTTAGGCACGTCGAAAATTGCTCAGCAGAATTTTTACAATGTATACAAAATTAGATACAAAATGCAATGGTCAGGGGAACAAACAATTTCTAAGAATCAATATTTAGGACTTTTTAGAAGGTGACGTTTTTTTAAATGTAGAATTATGCTATACATATTATAACTAAGTTCCCTATTGAAATTGTCAAAAAGGGCCTCCCCCGGCCATCACCCTCATAGGGGGGGTCATGTTCAACATGCTCTGTTCCAAAAAACATGCTTTTTATCACAAAATGTGCAATTATTTGCTTATCTGTCTCACTAATATTCCTGTGTTGCCTTCTTCATATGGTGCCTTGCAAAGCACGTAGCAGTCATCAAAACTATCTTAACTTCAACTTTTCAAACATCATTTTTACAACACTTATTCAATTGTTCAGGGGATATTTAGGACTTTTTTCAACATTCAGGAATTTTTTAGGATTCTTCTAAATATATAGGACTGTTAGGACTTGTTTGTCACCCCTAAATAGTGTTAATAAAATAAAGATTTTTTAGAAAAAAAAAACTATTTTCCAGGTTACCATGTACTAAATAACAAATATAGCATATATATTCAACAGCAAAAAGCTAGATTTTAGCAAACTGTAGAACTCTGAAGAGAGGGTACTTTTCGAAAAAAAAATATATATATATTATACTGTATATAACGCACAAAATTACCGCATCAACTTAAAAAAGTACATTGTGAGTTGACGAGTATGGAAATTTGAAGAAAAATTTATAAACCAACGAATTTTCCGGCAACCGATTTATATTTAAAATATGCAATTAAAAAGGCGTAATCACGTATTAGCTACATTTTTAATGCTTTTGTATGCATATTTTAAATATAAATCGGTTGCCGGAAAGTTCGTTGGCTTAAAAATTTTTCTTTGAATTTCCCTTATAGGCCTACTATTAAAAAAGTACATGAACTTATTTACCTGCAACTGTATTCCACCTCTGCTGGAAATCCTTCATACACGCTTTAAAATAGCAGCTCGACGATCACTTTTTGGCAGAAAAAAACGGCATTGTGATCAATGTTTATGACGAATCGTCATCGAAGCTCGAAAATAAGCCATAACGGTTATTAAAAACAAGTGGCCTTTTAACCATCTGTCTTCGATGCGGCGATGCGTTTATCCTCCGTGTTTTTCTGTCATTATGCGTGATGCCAGAACTCGTGCTGGGTACGGGTTCGTCCTCCGAAGTTGGACTTATCTCCACTAACTCGATTTCCGGCGCGGGAGGAGGAACGGGAGATTCAACCGACTGACGTGTTAAATCGGGTGTGCGATCGGTCGAACGAGATGGGCTAGATTTCAACATTTTTAGTTTAAACCCTTGCTCTGTTGCGTTTAAAAGTGAATTTATAGGCATCAACGAAATTAGAAACATGTTTACCTCTTCTGTGACTGAAAATCAACTGGAGTTGAGGGTGATCTTTGGTTGCGTTGTTGCGCCGAAGGCTCGGATTGGTCGGCTAGAAAGATATGGCAATTTTGAGAGGTGCTAATCGAGTCTGTTTCAAAAATATGGCTTTCAAACAATAACATAAAATAAAAATGTACGCACCGGTCACGTTATCCAATTCCAGAAGTGCTTTTTGCAGAGCTTTTTCAATAGAAATCGGTTGAGTGGAGCTAGAATTTAAATTATTCAAGAGAATGCTAGCTGCTGGATTACTCGAATCTGACATTTCATTCGAAACGTTACCCTGCAGAATCTTTGAAATTGAAAAAATGAGATCTCTCGAACGCCAATTTAAACGTAAACGCAAGTCGAAGTCTGGCTTACTTCTTCAACTTTTGTCGTAGGAAGCATTGGTGCCACGGCTTCCAAAAACACCGCGAACAGTTGTTTTAATTCGCCTATGTAGTCGTCCCATTCGTACACCAGAAATTGTTTATAATAATCCACCAGGTTTCTTTTGCTGATCATCAGGTGAAACAAAAACAACCGGCACTTTTCGTGATCCTTGCGAATCAGCTCGAGTGCAGATTTGTTCTGAAACGAGGCAGGAAAGGACAGACGTGTGAGCGAAGTTAAAATGACAGGAGTTAGGGATGTTGCGCAAATAATTAAGCGAGGGTATCGCCGTACCTTCACTTTGTATTCTTGTTTCAACTTCTCTTCGTAAGCGCTCGACCATGGAGGAAAATAATCGTTAAACAGCTCGACGGTTGCAGATTCCTGGTGCAAACTTTGTACGATAATCTTTAGTTTTTCAAGGAGAGACAAATATGTTAAGTAATAAAAGATGACAGTTATAAGACGATCAGCAATAATCAGACCAACCCTATACCGAAAATTTTGCCAAAGAACTTATACATTCATCACTTAACTAATTTCTTTACCTCACGGGCACTTAGGTCTTTATCAGGGGTCAATAATAATGTGAAATTGTAGGCGTAATCTCTAACCAAAGTATCATTTTATACAGGGATAAAAAAATGTTGCTTAGTAAATGTTTTGCATTTTTGATTTAATGTAGGTCTGGCATTTGGGTGTTCTAGATCTCCATAACAGAATACTCGTCTTACCATTATTTTAATTTTGGTGTGTAAAGACCAGAATGTATCCAGCAAAATGTTATCGCACCAAACAAAAAGTTTTTCTAACACCACGAGAAGATATTTTAATTTATCCACATTTTCAAACTGAAGAGGATTCTCTATGTGGTTCAGAGTAGAACGCAAGAACCACAACAAGATGGCCACAGTTGGAAGGTCATCTTCCGGAAACGATTGCTTGAAAGGCGATGTTCCTTCTCGCCTATTTACAGGCGTGGACTTCTTTTTATTTCCAACTATAAAGAGTTTGAATTCATTCGATTCAGAGATCAAAGTAGTTGTATTTGAACAAACCAAGATGGCAAATTCTTACACTAAAATTATACACTTACATTGTTTCATGATGCTGTCCAAGCTGTGCTTGATGGCATATTCCAAAATCCAGCCTTTAACTTCGTTTGCCGTCGCCATTTATTATTTATTAGTTTTTTACCTCATTTTATCCCATTTTTTAAAAATTAAAACGCCGCTTTCGGAGACATTCCACGGTCGAGATTCCAAATCTGGCACAATGACGCCCCTTAATAAAAATCCCTATTTCTGAATATAAATTATTTTAGAGCATTTATCTTCAATTTATGATAGTAATTATTATAAAATGTATGTTATTTATGACTTAAATATTGTAATTGAGGTTAATTAATTATCTATATGAATTAAAAAGTAAAATTTTCAAATATTCCAGTGTGACCAAATGCCCGCTGAATGCGCATTTTGCATCTGATAAAAATTGTTTTTAATTAAAGCGCTTTTGATTAAGAACGTTTTAGCGTTAACCTGATGTGGTGGCGCTGCAGTAGACACAACAAGGATCAGTCATTATGACCAGTATTTAAAAACATTAGCATTTGGAACGTCCAGCTTTAATTTAAATAAGATTCTAATAATAAAACAAAAAAAGCACGCGCAAAAAATATATTTTAGAACACCATACTTATATCAGGCTTTTATTTTGGATATGTAGAAATTTGTTTGCAAACTTTGAGAAAAATAAGCGAGGGTCAGTCATAAATATTACCAACACTCATTTATGAACATTTACCATGCAAATACAAAACTTTGGAGTTTGTTTTATAAAATACCGTTTACAAATATGATATTAAATTTTATTTTCGAAAGAAAATGGTTGTTGTTTTTCAATGAATACCAAGTCATACTTGAAATTTTCAAACTTCAAATAAGTTTAAAAAAATCCAGAAATCAAATACAAAATTTTAATATATTCAGATATAAAGCCATACAGACAAAAACTGAACTAGACTATGATACATAATATGTACAATATTATGTCTAATACAAGGAATAACAGTCATAGTGTTGTAAAGAAAAGAAGAAAAAAAAAGTACATACTAGTGAGCAAAAAAATAAAAATAATTCACATTACCTGTTAGAAAAAGGTTTCAATTTCAAACAAAGAACAAATGAAAACACATTGAACTGTGTTAGTAAAACTTGAAGCACAGTTGCCAAATATGCATCTCAGTAGGCTAAATAGTTGGAATAAAAATATGGCAACCCATCATAAAATTCGCGAGAGCATATAATAATAAAAACAAAACATGGGAAAGGAATCAAGTATGGCTGTAGGTGGAAGGAAGGAAGGGTAATAAAATAAATCATTTTCAAATTATATGTCATAGATTTTTACATAAGAACATCTTTGTGTGAATTAATAAGATAAAATTCTTCAAAATAGACATCGAAGAAAAGAATTTAAGTTAAACAATACATAAATTAAAGTTTTTACCAAAATCATTGTTTAGGGTTTCCAATTTTGAAACTTTTCTCAAAATTTCAGAAACTAAAAAGCGTTTATAGGCAGGTTAAACTTCATGCCCAGTTCTTTTATTAATTTGAATAGAAAATTAAACAAATTCAGGCGAGTGATGAAAATAATTAATAATGATAGAATCCAGACATTAAACTTCCAAATAACATTATATATGACCTATTCATCTAGTCATTAATCTCTTATTTTCGACCATTGCTAAAATAATAATAATTTTAAATAATGCATATTAATGTCGATTCTACATCCATTTATCATTTGTGCTATATTTTCTGGACAAGTTATATAGATGAATCCCCCAAAATTAAAACAATGTCATCTGATATGCACAATTAATTATTACCATTATAATATAGAAATAGATAAGGAAAAATAAATAGCACTGATCAGAAGTTATTAGCCATATTAATTCAGGTACATAGGTGTATGTTTGTATTATTGTAACTTGTCTTTGACCATTTGAATCTTTTACATCAATTTCGACTTTCCAAATTTGAATCAGTTACCGGAATTACATAATAATCATCAAATTAATCCACACGGTATCGATGATGAGCTTGTTCAGATATAAGATAAACAATCCATTAGATAGTGTACGAAAAAACACGTTCTCATACAGACGAGAATAGCATACTTCAAATTTAAATACTCCAAATCTCGAAATTCCTCTTAACATTTTTTTTTTCCTCAAAATTTTCTAAAAATATAAATTTACATTGTATACCAAATTGTGTTATTTGGAAGGAATACGTTTTCCAACGCATGTTTCCAACATGTACAATATGCACGATATTCAAGGTGGAAATCCTGGTTTGAAAAATAATATATTTCCCGAATCGACCAGTATTTTTCGTGTTGCTCGGCATTTAAATTACGCGATTCTTTTCTGTTATGAGTCTGAATGCTTACAACTTAAAACAGGTATCTTGAAATAGAAAATACACCGCATGATTTGTTCATGGATTATATAAAAATTATACGTGGTTCAGAAGAGGAGCACTATAAGGTTAAGGGGGAGAATTATTAATAATCGAGAATGCCCATATGCTTCTTCCTAATGTTAGATTACTGTAATACCGTCAATACCGGTTACAACTCGATTAAACACCAATAGAAACGTTTCCTAAGAAGAAATTTCATCTCTAGACATATTACGCTTGCCGTTAAATCTCGATGGCGGTGTTTTACGATCCGAGGTGGTGCCGTTGTAACAACTTCTGAGATAATTTATTTTTTATACTAAAATCGACAAATGTGCTCTATGAAAAACAAGGTTCAGACAAGGTTAATATTTTGGAAGTCTGCATCTCAGAAGTTGTATTAGCATCCAAATTGAAAAAAAAACACATATTATAAAATAATTCCACTTTCTTATCAACACAAAGAAATAGACGATTAAATGCAAGATGATCAAGGGCTACAGGAAAAAAAACGTTATCTTTCAGATAATCGTAATTAATTGGGGAAGACAAATGATTGTCAAAATGTGATGAAATCAAATTTGGTATGTATTTTTCCTTTGTAGAACAGTAAGCACCAAACAAGTATACAGAAAAAATATACTGCGTTCACCATTTATGATCTCGTTAGATGTTCTGGGGTAAAGTTAAACCATATGTTCGGGGCAAGACACAATTTGTAAAACAACAACGACACATAGATCGTATGTATTATACGTAAGTTTTTGAATGGGATAATGTCAGTTCCTTTCCTCGGTGATCTTCGGCACATCGAATATGGGATTATGTTATTGTAATAATCTTAAAAAGTGCGCTTACTTTTTCGGAGACCGCGTTATAGAATTCGCTCTCTTCGTCAGTTTTGAGAAAAAGTCTGTAAAATCAGATTTGCGGAAATTACTAAGGAAACTTCTCGGGTAATACGTTCCGTTTAGGAAGAAATCGATGGAATATTAACAGAAATAAATTATAAAATACACGTTTATGAATTGGCAGTGATGTATAGTAATTGCTGCAATCTTGCTTGTCTTTACTATAATATGGCAGGACTATTAGGTTATTAAAGGCTGCTGCGATTCACTACTCACTTCCAGCCTCTTCGTATAGCGGTCGACAAAAATCCAATCGCCAGAACTACGTGTTCATGGCACCTATAGAAATTAAGCAAATATTAACAAACTGCAAGATTGTGCAATAGCGCAGAAATTGCGTCGGTATCGTACTGACCTCCGACCCGATACCAGGATCTTCTTCCGGTGAAACGGGCGTTGCCGGAGACAGGGGCAGCGAGCAAATGCCGATGGACTCGTTGGACGTACTGCTGTTGCTACGCTCCACCTTCTTATGACTCTCCGAATCGGTAAGACTATCGTAGTTCAGACTCATGTCGGGTATTATGCCGCTTTCTAGTTTGACAACGGGAAAACGCAACGTTAACCGGATGAAGATTAAGAGGGTTGTATACCAGAATAAGCCTTTTTTCTCTAAATTATTTTTTATTAAATTTTGGAAACTGATAGGAACAAATTAAACGTACGAGGACCTAGAACAAATATTCTATTATTTGTTTAAATTTCTTGTTTATATGTATATTACATTTCATGGAAATATGTCCGTAAAGTTTATAATTGTAGAGGGTCAAGTAAACGCAACCATGAAATGCAATATAAATATACATGAAAAAAAAAATTTTACAAATAATAGAATATTTATGCTAGGTCCTCTTACGTTTCATCTGTTCCTATCAGTCTCCAAAAATAAATAAAAAAATAATTAAAAAAAGGCTTATTCTGGTATGCAACTCTCTTAAAGAATTGACTCAAATTTTCAATAAAATATTTGGAAAATGTTACCTGAAGAGCACTGTGACTGTTGCGTTACGGAACGATGGCGCGATTTTGGGCTATCGCTGGGGTCGAAACCGAGATTGAGAGCTCCGTACGAAAGGCCCGAACTGGACTGACTGCTTCCGGAAGATGAACTGCTAACGGATATAATGGAATGAGGTCGCTTGTTGTTGCGCAGATAGTCGGATGTGGTTACGGCTATGGAATTCCTAAATCTGGGCGCTGTAGAATTGGAAAATAATTTTAAAAAAATGATTGGAACGATGATAATCGATTCAAACAATAAATCTCTGACGTACCTTTGTTAAGTTGCGTTATACTGATTGAGCGATCGCTGATTTGATCCTGACTCGGTTTAATATCCAAGCAAGGTTTGTTGCCAATTCCCATCGACGACATTTCGGCTAGGCGCACTTCTGCTTTACCAAAAGTTAAAACAATATCCAAGGTTAGTACAAAAACGCCTCAAAAACCGATGCCGATACGACACGTTGCGCGTATTTCAACAGACCTCGGTTCCTAAGCGCCTGCTTCCAAAGTAGCTTGGATATCTCTTGAATCCAAGCTTGCCGCACTTCCGGGTTGGGGGCTTGCAGAGTGTACGTGTCGGATATCTTCCGTTTTCTGAACCAAATCTCGAATTTCGTGTTGCTCTCTGCCAACTGCTCTGTCAGTCCGATGTCCGTCATCTACAAAACGGAAACTCCCGAATGAACATTGCGGGCTAAAACGGACGATTAGTTGCCGCAACCCGAGGTATATTAAAAACGCAAACATTATTGTGCCGTATGTTTTCAATTTTAAGAAACTTCCGGATTCACGGTCGTTCGTAATCGGCTGCGGTACGTAACATTCTAGAAGAGCATATTGCGGCAACTGGCATTAATTAGCGCAACACCATGCTACTCGATTAACAAAGTTGTGCAAAATTCATATCGCCGTAAAAGGGTAAATGTTGAACAATTAAACCTGAAAATACCTTTATGCTGAGCTTATACTGGTAAATGTCGTGTCCTTTTTTGTTCGGGTCTCGCCTGGCCTTGCTGAGCAAGATGAGGTCTTCGAAGAGGAAGACTTGCCGAAGACATTTGCGAGATTTCCCTTGCCAAACAAGGAATTCGTCCTGCCTCAAAAGGCACCCTTGTTCCTTAAGGTTTACCTGGTAAATGTGTTCACAAAGACATTTTATAAACGTGATCGCAAAATTCAAGTCTGATTCGGCATGCAAAAAATGAAAAAAAAAAAAAACTCACGTCGCATTCCCTGATAGCATCCATGGCTAACAGGTCGTTGCCGTGCCTTAGTTGGAAATTCACCATTTCCTTGGATGCCGTTAGTGTGCCATATTCGGGATCCTTCTCCGGGCATTCTTTCAGCAATTGCTTGAGAAGCAATGCGTATTTTCCCATGCGCTGAACAGGTTTGAGCAGGTAACTAGCCAAGTCCATTTTATCGCCCAATTCCAGTTGTTTGCTCTACATAAAAAAAAAATCCGTGGTTTAATTGCTGAATCTGGTTATTTTAGCCATTTATCGAGTGATAAAATTGGCAATAACTTACCTTGAAGAAAGCGGATCCATATTCAGCCATTAGACTATCTGACTTGGGTTTATTTTTGTTGTACAAAGCATAGAGGTAGAAATAGGATTCCTAAGATAAAAAAAAATTTAAGTTGAACATCAAATTATAATTTTTAAAATAGCATTTAATTCACAAAATTCAATTTATGATATTTTCACCCAAGTTACAATTAAGCGCGTATGAGTAACTTAGGGGAAAATCTTGTAATACATGTAACAGAATGCATTTTTGTGTATGTACATGTAATAAAATGCATTTTTGTGTATGTACATGTAATAAAAGGCATTTTTCTGTATGAAGATATATGTAATAAAATTTATTTTTAACACGGTTGATGCACTCAAAAAAATTTTTAAAACTTGTAAATGTGCTTAAATACAAGTTAACTCCCAAAAATTTACAGCACATTAAACCGCACCATGCCAAGTTCGTGTAATTTAGATGCTCGATATTTTTCTGATATTATCTCAAAGGAAATTTTGTAAAATTAAATACTTTTATAATACCCAGCAATAAAAATTCAGCATTTACACCGCCTATTTTTTATTTTACCCCCAGATCGGGATTGAAAAAGCACGTTTTGATACCAAACATTCCAGCATGCACTTTTTGCCCATGTAATGCCAAGTAGCTTCAGAGATGAAATTGGTTGATTGAACGTCAGACAATAAATTGCAAATTTGAAGGGATGAATTTTACACCGATTTTCTAAATTTAAACCAAATAGCCCCATGGTCATGCACTCCTGTCGTGCTTAGCAAAAACGCCCACAGAGCCATGGGTGTGCGAGGGCATGGCCGGCCATACATTAAATATGGGAGTATTTCACGACAAGGCTGTTTTGATTTAGGGTAGCTTAAGGTGGGAGAGAACAAAAAAAAAAAAGTGAAATAAAAGAAAGGTAGAGATTTTCTAACCAGATAATTATAATGATAGGGCTGTAAAACAAAACGTGAAACAAATAGTAGTTCAGTAGTCCAAAATAGTTGGACTTGGGCAAGCAATAAATCATGAATTATATCAAAAACCCCATTTTTCAAGGGGTGATTATACTCTCGTAAACTATTATTACCACATAGTATTTCTTTTGGAGCTCCGACACTTCAAATTCAATTGATTTCGGTCATATAATGCAAGTTCAAAGTTCACCAGAAATTGTAAATGGCAAAAATTGAGGAGCAACCTTTGCCGTCTATATTATTAAAGGCTAATTTCGCGCACTTTTATTATTTGTTTTACAAAAGAAGGGGGAATCTGCCATAAAACTGAAGTAATTGCAGTGATCAATTTTAACGAAGCAAAAGGTCGTATAAAGAAATAAAAAATGCACTTACATGGCGTAGAAAGCACTGTCCAACAAGGGATGGCGAACTTTCACACTGCTCCAATTCTTGTAAAAAGTATCGATTATGAAATTCGTAAATCTTTTCAATATTTCCAAAGATTACGTTTCTTTTTCCTCGAAGCGCTTGAGGAATGTCATCTCTCAGGAGTTCGGGTATATAATTCTGCGAGAGAAAAAAATGGGAAAATTATTGCAAAACTCTAATCCCCCATCAAGAGTTTTGCAACAATTTTGTGTCACGAATTCCCATCATGGAAATTCTCAACAACTTTTGCACTATAGAATGGTAAACCAGGTTTTACCTCTATTATATATTCCAATGACTTGACGTAATCTCGTTCTGTCTGTATCATTTCACGCATGATAAGAAGAACGGTTCTGAAAAAATAACCGTAAAAATATACGTCAATAATAAGAAAGAAAAAAAAAGGTGAAAATTTAATTTGCGCAAATAACATGGACGTCGATCATCGGCAATCCCTTGAAATATTTTCATTGGCAAGTATATAGTCTTTGGAGGAAAACCGAACAAAAGCATCACACACAAAAAAATGACATGTGCTCTGGAGAATACGAGATACGTCGAGAAAGTTGAGAAATAGAGCATGTCTTTAACAGCATGGTACATTTTCGAGAAAAAAAAAGGTCATGCACGTTTATGTCCGTTAAGTCTTTCAAATTTATATTCATAAATAAATTCAAGTACAAATTTCTGCTTCTGATCAACCCTTCAGAGTTAAAACAAAGATGTCTCTTCATGGCCAAAAAAACAGTGATCACATATAAATAAGATCTTACCTCCTTTGCTTCATTTGTTCATCGTTTTGGCGCAAATCAGCCATTGAAGTGGCGGAAAATTGCAAATTGAGACTAGATCCCCTCTGATGGAGGTGGGTATTGACTGGGACGGGAGGATAACCAGCACCCATTTTCGAGTTGTGATGAGGAAGTCCCACATCATCGTTCTCCGTGATGCTGGAACATGAACAGCTTCAAAATAAGACAATGTCCACCAAAAGCAATTCTGGAAAAGCTTCCCAAACTTCCCAGACAGCAGTCTTTTGAAGTTTCATACAGAAAATGCTGGGAAATTTGACCCATTCCATGGTTTTTTTTTTTTCCCCATCACATAAGTCATATATATTGGACACTTCTGTAACATGACCCCCCTATTCCACCAAAAGTATCTACTCCCAACAGCAAATAACAATCTAAAAAAATATCGAGCGAAATGCTGTGAATTTCCAATAGTTACCTGGGTATGCTTTCCGCACTCCCTCGGGTGGGTAAATTCTTGGTCAGCTGACCACACGGTGGTCGAGGAGGTAACACATCCCACAGTCCATCATCTTCAAACTGCCACGTTTGGCTCCTCTTCATTAGTTTCGTGGTTTGACTCAGAGATAACGAGGAAAGTGGCATGGCCAATGTCTCAGTTTTGCCATCAATGTCAGTAGGAACGGCAGTACTGTCTCCATCACTGCTCAGACTGGCAACGGCACTGTCACTGGCACTGGCGCTGCTGCAGAGCTCTTCCTTGGTGCACTCTCCAGGAGGATGAGTGAGGTCCTCGTCCACGTTAGGAACGTCTTTGTCCTGCAAACACGGGTCACTGGCTTCGTCAATTTCCTCCGAAATCAACAGGTTGGCACCGAGGGATTCGTGGCGTCTGTGGCTGGCACTGATGCCGGACGCACCGAAGTAGGAATAAGGAGAGGAGACCAGGTTGTAGGGCAGACCGGACACAGACCGACGTCTGGCGTACGGATAGCACGGGGTGCTCGTGGAGAACGGTGTCCAGAGCGGGGACGTTGGCTGGTACAGTTTTGGACTATGGGTTGCCATGGCCTCACTCACTTGGTCTAAAAGAGTTTCTTGTTGATGCTGCCTCTGACGTACGCACTCGACTTCGATTTGCTGCTTGGCCTTCATCAGAGTCTGATGCCTTGTGCGGATCAATTCGGCGGTTTCACGACATCGCACTTGGGCAACCTGTTTATTAACCGAACATGTGAATTAATTTCGACATCAAGCTAGCTAGCACTAGTGGAATTGTCACTCACTGCCAAAAGCAATATTTAACTGACAAAGGTTTTATTATCTTTTGTAGAATTCAATCCTCGTAAAAAATCTGATATACGCTTGTAATATTCGAAAATTTCCATAAAATCAATTCAAGATCGCTAAGGAATGCATTGTCACATAATGTATAGCACCATCTAGATGATGACGTTGTACTCAAGGAGCCATGTATGTGATATGCATTGCAATACATGCATGTGACATATCATTCAAAGAACCAAGTATGCATCACACATTGCATTACATGAGCTATGTCATATGTGGCACCATGAGTGTGATCTGTCAAACATGGAATCATGCTTGTTATATTTCATGCATGGAACCATGTATGTGATCAGTCATTCATGGAATCATTTATGTGATATGCATTGCAATACATGCATGTGATATATCATTCAAGGAATTATGAATGGTATCTGTCATACATGGAACCATGGCTTTAAGCTTATGTAATGTCATACATGGAATTATGCATTTGATATAAGTCATGCATGGAAGCATGCATGTGATATATCATTCAAGGAACTATGAATGTGATCTGCCATTCATGGAACCATGCAAGCTTATGTGATCAGTCATACATGGAATCATTTATGTGATATGCATTGCAATACATACATGTGATATATCATTCAAGGAACTATGAATGTGATCTGTCATTCATGGAACCATGCAAGCTTGTGTGATATGTCATACATGGAACTATTTAAGCTGATGTGACAAGTCATACATAGAATCATGCATTTGATATATGTCATACATGGAATCATGGATGTGATATATCATTCAAAGAACCATGTACAGTGTATGTGGTAAACATTATATAACTTGAGCTATGTCATTCATGGAGCCATGTATGTGATGTGCATTACATCCCATGTGACATACGTTACATGAATTTTAAGTATATGTTAATTATCTTGAAGCAAGGTATAGACCATGAAGTTCCATGAAAAAGTCTTCAAAGAATTAATTCTATGAAAGAAATTTTTATAGTAAATAAATCTTATTCTTTCTTTTGGAAAGGCAGGAACAATGTAGCAATCATGTCCCTTTGAATTCATCAATCTCTCAAGAGCTAATTTGGCAATGTTAAGCGTGTTGAGGAGTACCCTGACTACACATGCCATCCTAGTTTATCCCGTGTACTTATCCAATTACCAAAAGCAATTTTCACTTACTTTGCACTGCTCCAAAAGCCGTTCGTTGTCCAATTTGGTGGCAAGTTCAATCATTTCCGCGAATGTTTCATCTCCTAGAGGAGGATGACTATCCAAATAGTGATGAAGATGCTTCATGAGACAAGATAATTGCTCAGGGGACGTGTATTGATCCATTTTAAGACGAGACACAAACTTCATGGCTTCCAAAGCCCATTCATAAGCCTGCAAGAATGAAGCGAGAGGTGACTGAATTGAAAAAGCCATGGGAATTCTTGCAGCAGTTGTATGCAGGTTAGCAGTTTATCATAAACTCCATTAACTTCCTTCCACTAATCTAACTATATGTTCCTTTTTTAACCTTTGGTTAGGCCTAATTGCATTGCTTACCAGTAAGCAGAAAATGGTCACACAAGTAACAAAAGAAGTTCAGATTTATCTCTGGTAAAGGTCACAGCAACAGACAAAAGGTAACGGCTCCACCAACATAATTCCTATTTTTTTTTTAAAACTTTGGCAAAAATTCATTTTATGCGTTTTTGGCTTAACTACTTTCATGCAAACAATCAATTTTTCTTAAAAAAGAAAGGCTCGACTTTTAACAAAAAAAAAGTGAAAACATTCCCTGAAACCAGTATTTTTATCTGTAAAAATATTGGCCTTGTCATAGACGGTGGGATTGAACTCCCAACTCAATCTCTTTGAAACTTTCTCATTATTTAAGTCATATGTTGGTACACTTGTACCTGCATTTGTAGTCCATCCAAAGAACATTAGATTTTATGAAACAGCGTGTTAAAATTTGAACAATGCCGTGCCATATTCCGAGATAAATCTGAAGCCCCACCACTGTCATTTAGGCCAAAGACACCCCCGATGGAATTTTGTTATGCCACTTGTAGCTTTTTTTCCCTTTTGAAAATACTTCATAATTGGGTTAACATGACAGGAAAATGTAGGTCTAGTTGAGCAAACTATAGTTTTCGCCTTTAAAACCAACACTTGAACCTATTTTGTTTAAAAAAATACAAATAAGCTATTTAGAAGAGCAATTTTTTTTACTGAAGGTTAAATGGTAAACAACAAAATAGTAATTTGGGAATCTCATTTTTTTGGTTATTGAAGGGAAAACACTTCTTCAGACAGGTTGGGAAGATGAAAGTTGAGAAAGTGAGCAGCACCGCAAATAGGCTTGCCCACATCAAAAGATTGAGCACTTAGGTATAAGTTTTGGCAAAGTGGTTTACAACATTTTAAACTTATTAAATTCGTGCAACTGTTTTTTTAACAATCGTTGCATCTGTGTCAGTTTGAAAACTACTGTTGATGTTGAAACGCCTTGGATAAGCTAATTTTAGGTTAATTTGCATTGCCCCTGATTTTTTAACAAATAATAGCAGGCATATATCACTTCTCTCTGTAGACGGAAAGTAAATTAGCACATGCATGCAAGTCATTTTAAAAGTTTTCACTACATTTTTTCACGTGAAGACAGATCCACATTTACCTCAAGTGCAAATATTTATACGTGCATTAACCTAGATTTTCAATCACTGGACATGTTTGCGGTGATATGTGTTTATATTCAGAAGAGCTCCATTTTTGACATTTAGATATGTTAGAAGAAAAAAAATACGATAGAGTGACTCCAAGGAAAACTTGTTCATTGAGATGAAAAAAAAAAAAAAAGCTAAATAAAATCCGCTATTTAAATAGATGATATTGCAAAGGTAATGATGTTTACCCAATAATAGAGAAATCTCTTCAATTGCTTATGACATTAAATCATATTGTCAGAAAAAAACTTCATCAAAAACCTGAAGGTAAATGCATCAGCTGGTTCGTTCATTTTGACAAATGTTGTGGTTTTACCACTTGGCATACTTTTCGTTGAAGCTATTTTTTAAATGAAACACAATCTGGCATCCTTGATGTCATAGTTAACGTATAAGTTAAAACGCAACAATGGCGTCTATAAATGCAGACAGACCTTACATGTAGAGCATTGATGATATGAACATGAGATCTGCATGTGCTCTCTATGTAAGACTCAAAATCAAAAATAAATACTATAAATAAAATACCTTATCTAAAAGTTGATAGCATTTCGAGGTATCCTCCAATTTTTCACGTTGGTCTTCCAGCCTAGTAGAAAAATTGCTCAAGTGCTGTTTGAGTGACTTTGCCAAGTCTTTCATCCCAAAAGCATCTTGGTTTCCTTTTTGTCCTAACATGGCTGCTTCTTCCAACAAGTCATTTCCCTTCTCAATATGTCTCTGGAAAAAAAAAACCAGTCAGATATTGTAAACAGCAGCAATCAAAGCAGGCCTAACAAGGCGAGATTTTATACACACACATAAAAAAGCAGCACATATTTTGAATACAAGGACGCAATGCCATGAGTCAGGTAGAAATCAAGCGTTTTGGCGCCATTACAGAACGAGGTGTCGCCCAAAAGTTTAAAAATAAGTAGCTAAATGTGTGGGCAGGACAACAGTCCTGCATTTAATCACTAGATCATCTACCTACATTCACCAATTACAAATTCAGAAAGCTATGATTCTAGTGATTTTTTTTTGTTGTAAAATTTAATTAATATCTTGGATATCACAAATATATTAATTCACAGAACATGAAATAAAATGAAGAAAAATATGTTTAACTTACTAATACAACTTTTATCAGTATATTTCTCAAGCAATTACACGATTTTTTTCTCGAAATTAGCATCCATGTGCTATTTTGCATGAAATAATTCATGTATCGTCACGATCCCTTTATGATAGACACATTAGCCTAAATTACGTAAAAGTGGCCTTACCCATTAAATTCCATGCAACCAGACAACTTTTTTTTATCAGGGATTAAATGAGGTTTATTTAACGTTAAATATGCCAATTCCTTGAAGACTATCTTGAATTACAAATATATTTTTTTCTAGTTCATGCACATGATTTAGATCGAAATTATTGAACAAGCAGTCAAAAATAAAACACTTTCAAAGGTATTCGACTAATTTGGGTTACGTGTTGACAGTATGCTGTTGGTCACAGGTAGACCCTCTGCACCACGCCAAAAATAAAGTTTGAATTAGTAAATATCTTCAGAGCAGCACCAATCCCTCTTTTCCCCAAATTGCACCGTTAGTGCACGTGCTGTCGTTGAAAATTGCCACACACAAAAAACCTAGAGAAGGATTTACATGTAGGATTTACCCTAAGTTGTAAAACTGCAAAAAGGGCATAGAGGAGCTTTCAAGAATGATCCCTCTGTAATGAGCTGCTGCAGTCGTCCACTAACGAAAGTGGCCCTAGGGAAGGTCAGGACCTCTCCAGAATGCTCAGAGAAACGTGCGTTTAGGAGAAAATGTCAGACATTCGAGGCACAAGCACAATTTTACGAGTTTCGTGAATAGTTGAAAACAACCCAGAATGTCATTTGCAGAATGCACCGAGGCTTTGAGTCAGAAAAGCCGGTAAATGACCCAAGGCTTTTTTCCCTGGGATGATTTACCGGTTTTGGAGGAGATGAAAAATCGCCCAGATCACCAGGACCTCCTAAAAATGCACGAGAACCGTGTGCTTGAGAGCTAACAGTTATTTGTGTCTTCCCATTGAGCTTAAAGCGAATACTTGTACCCTGTAACAGATTAATAACTTTTATGATTTCAAGTATAAATACAGATAGCTAACAGTAAATCAACTTCATGACTGGAATATTGTTTAGAAGTCCAGAAATAGCATTCATGAATAAGTTCGTGTAGGTATTTTCAAGTACTTTTTTATGAACCTGGAGTTTTTGAACATTGCAATTCTTGTTGATGGACTATGCTTCGTTTCGATAACTCATACTCAGCGGATTAGCTCGTATTTTGAGAGGTTTTATCCAAATACCATTCTTCCAAACTTGAATTCCCTGTTCGAATCTTTGCACTCCACTCCCAAATCCACTTCTAAACATGTTTAAAAACTATCTTATTCACATATTTCACTTAAAAGCAAACTGATCTCGATGGCACTCCCGTTTATAACCAACTTTTTTTCGACACACTAACAGATTTTGTTTTCAACGTGTAGGCATTACAAGCCTGCAGGAATCAATTAAAAAAGCAAGGTGTGCTCAATTTTATCTACAAATGTGGATTAGCGCGGCAAACAAATTAAGATATCGTTTAATATATCAAGTGGGTTAAAACGACGCCAATATAGTAGCCGCAACAAATTAAATGACGCCCACGTATTTTTTTTTAAAAAGTTTTAATAACCGACCTATTTTCTTTCTACCTGGGCACCAATTTGCTCGCTTCAGGTGCGACAATCTCGTCACTTTTTTTTTAATGTGGTTCAAATCACGGGGAGGCCTGTAATTATTACGTGGTGAAAATAAAACATAATTTTCCAACAGTGTAGGTGTTGCACTTGTCCATGTTTGCAATTTATCTGATTGTTCTGTTCTGGCGTTACCGTATCATATAATTGAGCCTTAACCTCAAATAACAATAAGTCGTAGAGGATGTTGAAAAGTCACCACTGTTGCATTGTACATTTTATGTGGCTAGTTCTCTAATAAATGTATTATATTATCAATGGTTTCTTTTTTAAAAAAATGTATCCCAACCACACTATCATAAATTCCCATTACTCCAAGAAATAAATTAATGCATATCGTGACATTCATTTCAGATGGCATCCTACCTACTCTAAATGAAATCTTCTTTACCTTGGGAGATAAGTTGCCAAAAACACACCAACTTACCTCTGGTTCAAGATAGCCACTAACCCACTGCCACATAGTGAACACTATTCCCATCTTCATTTGGAATTCACAACAACTGCACTGACAACCTTGGTTTGAACGTTAGTAATTAATGTATCGCGTTAAATAACCGTCATTATTAATATCTAATTGGTTCAAAATCCATAATTCGCACCTTGCCGTTGCTCGGGTCTAATCACTTCTGCAATGAGTAGTTATTAAACTTCTCAAGTAGCTAACTGCAATTACCTTTGTCCTGGTAACAGCGATTTAAAGTCTATATACCAGACACACGTTGGTATATCGACTCTGCAAGCGTTTTTTTCCAAGCTGCTCAAGTCCGGTTACTTGTAAAGTTACCACTGTTTTCCCCACTTACGCAAGTTTTGGTTATCTTTAGGTTACATTAACATCACACTCACTTTCACAAACAGGCACGTATAGGACCAAATGATTGCAATTCGGGTTGATGTGCACGACTCAAGTCTCAAGTTCACTTTTTTTCCAGAACTTATCTCAAGTCCAATTTTTTTCAGTCCATTGTCATGTGTGTGACACCAAAACGGGTTGTCTAAACCACAATATTATTCCGCACTTTATTGCATCGTCTTCATAGTCCATAGTTCTTGGCGTCGAGACAGGACTTCCTTAGAACTGTCATGTAAGATGCCATAACGGCCCACCAACAAACTTTTCTAGTCGTTTTTCCAGCACTTTATTGCAGTCCATGCATGCATTTCAGAGCCAGGGCATTCAGGACAAGGTTAATCCGCTGTCATGTTACCAGAGAACAGTCCAACCGTTTTTTTTTCAGTCATGAGTAGTTTTTTGTTGTCGTTGCCCTATTCTCTCCAGAGTAAAATGTAGGCCTATTAACGGCACAGGATGGTCATGTAGATAACGTGTTCATCCATGGGAATTGGTTGCACTTTTGCCGACTTCTCCAGCCGGTTTTGTTGAGAGAGTGACGACCCAACGCACCTTGGAGTAACTGCAGAAAAGCTGCTTGGTCATCGGAAGGAGGCAAAAGGCGGACCAAGTGGAATAGCTAATGAAGTTCAGGTGGGTTTCGCATATAGGCAATGGCAGGAACCTTCAAAAGGTGGCGGCGTCGGTCACCCCGTGGGGGGAACTCGCGCTGAGGTTAATGGTGCTATTGCGGGAGGGATAACAATTGCGCACCTTTGTTTTTCAAGGTTCCTCTAGCTTGTATAGTGAACGGTGGGCATGCTGCAGTTTTGGCATCACATTTGTTTATCATAATGCGAGGCGAGGATAGGAAATTTGGCGACAGAAAACTGGTAGCTGCCGAATGGAATGTGGGAGAAAAGTAAAAGTACGTGGACAATAAGAGAGAAAATGTATATTTTTATGCAGCATGGGTTTGCCGTTAGATGTTTCAGCAACGTCGTATACAACAAACTCGAAAAGAAGTGCCATTTGTCTGTAATGTCTGATATACCGGTTCGCATATGCATTTCTAAGATATGACATCAAAACCAGTTGAGAAGTCATCTTGTTTTGTGGACGAGTCAATTAAAACAAAATTTCAAGATGATAAAAATTGGTCATCATGAATAAAAAATTAGTGTTGGCATACGAGAGTTATCACCAGAAATGCTAAGTTAAAAATTAGCATTGCAAATGGAATTCATTGGAAGACAACTATATTTATGGGAAACATTTTCCTTGAAAAAAATCAATAAATTACACAAACTTTGTAGCCATGATTTTAATATGCCTATCAAATACGAGACAGAAAACCAATTATATTCGCTCGTATGAATCTATGAATGCTTAGAAAATTGATTTTTTTCCCCCCAATGCCCTTAAACATGCCCATCACCTTTCTGCCCCATTTCAATCACGATACGAGAATAAAACAAAGAAAGTGAATGGAAAAATTTCACTTTTGCAGACCGAGGGAATATATCTCAGTGAACCCTGAAAAACAGGTTGAAAGTTGTTGTAGGCGGCTAGTTTCGTTAACAACAATTTTCTGTCATAAACATTATATAGATCATGACACGTGAAAAGCAAAGTCGTTTTTCACTGTATGGATATATGATGAGAAGAGCTTTATTTATGCGCATAATTTTGAGGGCCACCACGAATCTAGCCCACTAACTTCAAAATTATTCCAGCCACATTTCGCCCTTCTCACACAAAAAAAACAGCTTTAATAACTCCATCACCCTTCGCTGATTTTTTCATAAAGATCCAGGGTGAACAACTAATACAATATATGCTGTAGAACCAATGTTCGACATCGGACATCAGGATAAAATAAATGTATTATTGATGTTGTATATTTTGAAAATCTATTTTTGATAAGTAATTCCCCTTTGAAGCTTAAATAACACCCATCCATGCATGTGAGGCACATTTGAAAACAGCAGAAAAAAGCCCACAACTTTCTCTACTAAAAGCATCACATTGACCTATAATTTGGATACTGCTAATGGAATCATACTTGACATCTTGGCAATGAAGATTCATTACTTGCATATGTTATTCAACATATTAACTATGGCATACGTGCAAATGCCATACACAATGTAAGGATACGTGTATTGTTCCGCATTGTTGTCTTACAAAAAAGTATTTTGTAAATACACATTTGCTTTTCGAGAGGGGTGTTACCATACAGCTATTTTCACTTCAACCCCAAGCAAATATATTTAACACATTTTACGATTCCCCCCATTCCCAAACAACAGCAAAAAATGACAGTTGTTCATATTTCTGCACCATTGTTGGGTTTTTTTCTTCTTGCAAATTAGCAGCACTACAAATGTATTCAGTCTATGGAATAAACCAGAACACAAGACAACAAATCATTATCCCCCTTAACTATTACAGAAACAGGGTCTAGGGGTACCCACCCACCACACATTATATTTGCAACAGGTTACATAAAATAATACAGAAAAAAACGAAACATGTAGAGATAACCTTGAGTGAAAACGTTTGTGGGACTTGGGGTGGTACCCTACTCAAGATTTGTTTGCAAAACTTTTTTATGGTTTTGAATGTTAGGGAAATGGTTTGCCACTTCTGCACGGCTGGTATGGTGTCAAGTAAGTTATTGGCTTAACAAGATGCCATGACAGACATGCCCAAACTTAGTAATGTAACTAATAGTAGGAATTGTCAAACCTACATCTCCGTAGTTTGGTTTTGTCTAGTCACAGAGGGGACATTATCGCATAATTTGTATCCAAGCAAGTAGGGTGAAAAATTGCTGAATTTGTAATTAACCTAACTCAAAATGTCTTTCCTGTTAATAAAATCTAGCAAATGTTTCAAATAAGTATTCGTACTTATTGTATTCTCTAAGTATATTCTATAAGTATTCTCAAAAAATTCTCTCAAATTACTGGGATTTATTAAGAAGCAACCATGCAAAAACTACATGTTTTACTGCTTCTTTTTGTATTACTCTGTGTGGATAAAATCATTTTTATTCATTTGTTAGATTAATTATTAAAACCTTTACGAAACGCACGTATACACTATAAGTTTCATAACTGAGATCATGCACATCTATTTCACAGGCACGTGAACAGGTGGCTAACCGATCATAAATAACCTCACTAAAAATAACTTATTAATTTAATATTAAAAATGATACCGAGCTATCCGAAGCCCAGGTCATTCGTACACCTGCATGAACATGCTCATAAGCCAGGTGTTTCAAATATGATACTTGAAACATGAAATTATTTGCACACAAAAAGTAAATGCAAGGATTGGCTTACACCGAATGACATTTGATGCCAATTTTACATGTATCTGATACTAGTTTAACTCCGTTTGCTTTCCACCAAACTCCCATTTAACGGCATTGAAAACATGAAGAGAATGAAATGCAATTTAAAACAGATTGGAAAAGCCCCACCATAGTTTTTTTTTTTACTGGCATTCAGCTTTCATTCACAGTTTGATTTGAGATTGATGGAAACTGAGGTCATTCATTGACTACGGAATGACACCGAAATTTTCAGTGAAAGTGAACAAAAAAACCGATGGGGTAGTAACGAATATTACGAAGTCTTAAGAAGAGAATACGCGATTGTTAGGGTTGATGACCAGACAATACAGATTTACCCCAGCGCAACTAACCCCCAACAAGTTTTTTTGAAGCTTTTTTTCTGGTACAGAACTCCTTGAACGAATTACCCCCAACTAAGTAACATCGTGTTTTCAGTCTGTTTTTATCCCCTCCATTCACTCCAAATCCTCGCTGAAAACTGTATTACCTCCGCTACACCTGCACATATATTTCCATTTAACGAGCATTCAATCTCAGAAAAATTATTCACACGCACAGTTTGTTTCATAATTAAACGCACCTGGATATATTCAATCGAAAAAACGTGCATTTTCTCCCCTCAATATTGTCAGAATGATGGCGAGGCGCGCCCTCTTATGAATTTTAATATTTGCCAAAAATGCTTTTCAACTATTGCAGTAATTGCAATGCACGTACTGTAGCACGAATGCATTCATGGCCCAGGTCAATTCAAGGTGGTATCCCTTTAGCAGGGCCCAAAGTGGCCCTCTTATAGGTAGAAAATGCAGCACATCTTGCAGGAACAACCTTAAACGTGTTGTACAATACATTAAATTTCAGGCAAGTAAAAACGTGACACTAAAACCATATCCCACAAGTTGAGAAAGTGAATGTTTACCTTCAAAGTTGTAAACTCAATACAAAGTTGAAAATGGGCGATATGACAACTAAGCTCGAAGTTCTTAACTTGCTAATGCTAACTCATTTAGCACCACCAAGAAAGGAGGAACCATCCATGAAAGGAGATCATTATCCAGTGCAAGATGGGGTTAAAGCACTAATGAAAATCCCAGTCTTAAAAGCTGACCTGAATTTCCCACTAGATGAATGGCAACGTTTTAATTTCCAACAGGAAAAATGACGACAAAAAAGCCAAAAATTCCCTTTTCCTAGCCAAGTGAGGATTCGTTTTTTGGGGCTTCCATGCCAAGAATTTTAAGGGATCCAATTATAACTTTGGTACTTCATCTTAAATGAGGTAGAACAATTAGAAGACGGCCAATGCCTCGACGACTGCTAACAACATTTCGTTATAACCCATGTGATCTAAGGGGGAGCTTATTACGTAACTCATTTCGCTAGAGTTAACTAGGAAGATTTATAAGTTAGCCTGAGGATTTTCATGGGAGGTGCTGGGGATGAGATGAAGGGTTTTTGTGGGTAGTATACTCTTTTTTTTTGGCAGACTTGGCTTAAGGCTTTTGCGTTTAAAATACACTCTTTACTCTCACACTGTAAATAAGCGCCTTATCCCATTATGAGTTTACGATGAGCCAGGCTCTGAATTCCAATGAGTTTTGTGGGCAAACATGACAACGAGCGGCTTAGGGGTAGGGCAGACGCCAAAGCGAATGACAACAACGCTATGGGAAATAAACTACTTTAATTATTCGAGAAAAATAAATAAGTGTAGCTCATTTACAAGTGCCCACCCCAGCCATAAAAATGGCGAGTGAAAGTGTGAAATAATTACCATGGTGCAGAACAGCAATGGTGCCACACATCATGGCTGTGATTATAGCAGGCACAGATGAGGGGTACAACGTGAGATAACAGGGAAATAAATCTCCAAGGGCTGTTAAACTGGCGAGGGAGTTCCTAGTCACTTAAACAACACCAAGATATGGTCAATCTTTGAAAACACTTAAATTTTCTGAGCACTTTGCAACACAACAGCAAATCACTTCTGCAAATCATTGCATTGTCTACTATTGTTAATACAAATACGTTGATCATAGTCTCATCAGAGCCTCAGAATTTGGAAACATATTCACATTCTAAGCAAAATCTCAAGAATGCTTATGCAATTCGTTTGTAAAGAAGGAAGATTCTCCAGCATTGTATCACCCACTTGGAATATAAAAGCACTGGCAGCAGAGAACAAACCAAGATGTTACCTAATTTCAATTTGCATATTAGGAGCTTTGACTCCAGTAGCTCAATCCATGCATTATCATCCCACATCGCAGTCCAATTCCTCATTCTGACCATGAAAGGTTAAAAAACTTGCAATTTGGTTTCACTTTTTCCCCACTGGACCTCACCTTGTTTTCTTTGATGGTTTCTTTGCACAAGCAAGAAAGACGGCGGCGACAATGTTCTTGTCTTAGGCTAAATGGTGGGCAAGCCCTCTTTACCCACGCCTGCTAGCAGATAATTTTCAAGACCCTCCGCGCTCATTTCGCTTTCGTATTTATCTTCATGGCTGGGGATTTTTAGGAGTGTAAAGGATTTTTTGAGACGACTCCCTTTTTTCATGACCGTGCTGGATGAGTCTGTGGAGGTGCAAATCCAACACACACACAAAAAAAGCAAAGAAGAAAAACAAGCTTCCCGGAGCACTGACCAACTCAGGTGGGGTGCCTAAGAAGACAGGAGCCATAGACACGAGGGGAAACCTATAACAGTTCACAATCACCCTTGACCTTAAGATGCAGAGGGTAAAAAAAAAACTACGAGAAACACCCTCCTGCATGATGTCCACGATTCATGTCTATGGACACGGGCAACGTGTGGGAGACCGGCACTCCACATCTATTAAGAAATCCATTCTTTATTAGAGAAAAGCCTCTTTGGACATGAATTGCATACCCTCATGCACTTCATTACCACAACATTACAACAAATCCGTGCGTTTTTTGACAATGCATTTTTCACGGAGGGTGACATGCACGTGCAGCACCGACCCAAGGGTTGCACGGGGAACTAAGGCTGAGACGGGGGCATTCTGGGAAAAAAGGGTTCATTCGTGCTCTGCCCACTGGCTATTCAGTAAAAAAAACTAACGCTGCAATTTACAAGACATTTACTGCGAACTGCACCATCCACGGATTAGTGTGATCAGGAGTTTCTATCACAGATGACAATAAGATACTCTTGTCAAGACACGAGAGGTGCAACTGCCTTGCAGTCATCACTGCAAAACATGTCAAATTGTTGGACAAAATAGTGTCAAAAAAACTAGAAGCTTCTGCAGAATGTGTTCAAAATACAGCAAATGATCAGACTGCACTTTGATGGTTTAGTAGCAACTTAATTTGAAAAGAGTGAGAGGTGGAATATACTTGATTTAATAATTTTTTTTAATTTTAGATAAATGCCACGAATTCAGCCTCCACATTTATAATTATTTTAAATTTATTTTGAGTCGTCTGCAATGTATGACGCCATTTCTGACATTGGTGCACATGGCAGCATATGCCCACAGATGCGTTTAATCGCATTCCTATTTATAATCCCGTGTTTTATCTCAACAACATGTTGCAGCAATATGGCCCTGTGTTTAACGACATACAAACGACGTGTTTATATTTTCTTTTTTTAAAAAACAAAACGATTATTTTGTGAATGGCTCGACTACCGAGCACTGCTGTTGTTGTCATTTGAAGAAAAGTCAACGAACTGCCTAAGCTAAATATTTTAAAAAAAAAGTGAAAAGCGTTTTAGTTGTTATATTCCTCTAGGAGTCAGACCTGGGCGTGATGTTCGTCTCAGTATCAAAAAGCCTGAAATTGTAACTTAATTAATAAAATGACCTTTCCTGATATAGATATTTCTTGTTACAGCTTCTGTATTAATATTACACTTCCTGATCTCATACATTCCCCCTTCTTGAATACATAATGTGTTTTTTTTTTAAATTATTCAAGATACGTTTGGACAAGTCCTCGGACGCAGTCATCAGATATAAACAAGAATCTTGTACCCTTAAATCCACTAAGGAATTCTGATAGTAATCATAAAATTAGCAGGATGTCCTCAGTGTTTGGGACATTGTATTAGCCACTGGTGCACATTGCAAAGGTCCAATTTATGGCATTCTTACTTCAGGGTTGTATATTTAGCTAAATTTTAGGTTAAAATCATAAAATAAAAAAACACAAGCTGCAGTGTTTGTTTTTGATGCATCCTAAGAGAAATTGGGTTGGATTAAAATTCCCAATTGATTCGGTCATCAAAAGCAATTTATGACTGAAGCAACTGCATGGTCAACGCCAGCAATCAGACAGAGAAAGACTCAGAAGTGGTTTTCATTGAAAGCCAATGCATTTTTATAACGAAATTTACCAAGTTATGTCGCAAACAATCCGGTTTGTGCGTCTGTTGTGGCCTTTTTATGTCGTCGTTTGGCCTAAGGATGGCGACATAACGACGCTGTAACGTCGCCAGTTTTGAAATAAAACTTATTTTGCTTTTAGCGAATGCGATAGAATATCTACCTGAAAACTACTTGGGGATTAATATAAACAGTAAGATGAAAGTTTAAGATGAAAGTCTGAATTGTACAAAGGTGCAGTCAGCTCCACCTGAGAGTTGCTGTCAAACAAATATCCGAATCAGAAACAACTGTCCCTACTCGCTAACCATTTAAAAATTTATAATTAAACATTTTAACCATTTTTCAGTTTTCAGATGTCATCATGCTTTCAATGGCAAATGTCTCAGCTCAAGTTAGAAACAAACATAAAAACTCATCTTGTCGAGTCTATTTAAAGTGGTCAGGTAACTTGATGAGGATGAGGGCATCTCAACTGACCATCAATGTCCGTTCTGTTGAAATCTAAGTCATTTCTGAGGCTAGATATCAATGCACGTGAGCAAGTGTCTCGCTTACTAATGCAACGAAGAAATAACAAAAACCCGCTGGTTTGCCAACCTGTCAGATTAAAACAGTAAACAAACAACCGATTAATAACCTGTTTTTCGGATGCAATCGTGTAGGAAATGCAAGTAAAAAGCCATTTTTCACCGAAAGAAAATGAAATGTTGCAGGGATTCAAAGTGGTGTTACCGCATTTCGTAAAACTTTCTCGTATATACTTTTACACTTTAGCTATAGAGACCAGCATATAAAATGAAAGTGAAAAGCACTTTCACGTGGAACGTGACCTGAGTTAACCTGTGACATCACCGTGGACTGCCGCCAACAGCAAGCCTACTAATTTGTGTTGCTTTTATGTTAATAAGGCTGAAATTAATAGCTTACGGAATGCTTTAACTCAAATAAATATACAGAGCGCAGTAACAGTTCATGTACTTTAAGTGATGACCATGCAGTGTAGTAAAAACAATACAAAGTGATTACTGCATGCATAACATCCTGGTGTAATTCTACATTTTTATAACTTCCGCTCTGTACGTCAGCAAACAACAATAGAAATGTACTTTGGTGAACTTTATAGTTTCATTTATTTTGTTATAGTTAAGGCACAAATAAGTTGCATTTGCAGAATCAAATTCAGAATAATACTGGATTTGCATGATGGACATCTTGAGAATTACATGTATACTGAAGCATGTATAACGTTTGTATAAAAATGATTTTATCATTAGGAGAACAGAAGCCACATATGGCTAATGTTTTGTGGTCAAGAGTTGTATGCAATCTTATATGATATGCTTAAATTAAAACTATACTTTCATACATTTTTTCCCATAAGTAAGAAGTTGAGAATGTATGGTGCAGCAAGCAGGCCACAAACCATATACACGAGCACCACGAATGAATAAGATTTCAAATGAAACATACCATTTAAGGGAATTAGACGTGCCAGTTACCGATTTTGTCCGGCTTGGTCACCAAAGAATCCAGATACGAAGGTCACTTTACAATTTCCACAAGTAAATAACGTGTAGCGTTGAACTTGGCCGGATTTTCGTCGAATTTCCTCAACTGCTCGATTAATTTTCAGCACGTATGCAAACGGGGATAAAAAATACCAATGTTGTTTTTGAACTCAAACTGGGTGCCGAACAACGAGCAAAACTTTTCCCCAGTCACGTGGTCTCGTCCATTGGCCAATGATAAGCGACGGAAGGCAGCTGGGAGATTCCCACGTCACGTATATATATACCAAAGACATAGCCATCACTGCAGTGACGCTTGTCGCCATTCTGAAATAGGATAGCACTTCGCCAAACCCAAACCGAACAAAATGCTGCCAAACATTTGGCAGCTGTTAGTTCTAGTTAGATAGACAAAAAGAGAATTCTCTCAAATGTTCATGAACAATTGCGTGATGCCCAGCTGCTGTGGTGCTGAACGCTTTGCATTCATCAGGGAAGGACATCGTCGCACATCTGCTCATTGTTTGATATCACTCGACATTGTATAATATCCTGTAAATGTGAGGGACATTTGAAATCCGACACAATTTAGTAACATCTTGGGTAAAAAAATGAAAACATTTCATTCATCATAGCATTGATCAGAGAGAATTTGTGATGGCGTCTCTGGTGGAATCTCGACCAATTGATCAAGCATCAGACTTTTTTGACGACTGTTTCGCCTCTAAAAACATCTAAACAGGCTAAACTAAAGGATGCAAGCCATGTATTTAACATTCCAAAAGTAGATTTGGCAATGCTCAGAAGCAGTGGACATGACTTCTGAAGCTTCAAGAAATGTTTGGCACACCTCAAAGCCATGGTGGGGAAACACTTCAAAACCATATCATCTTGATACCTCTTCAGATAGCAAAAGCAAGATTTCGTCTGATGGTTTATGTAATTAGGCTCCAGACTTTCATCCATGTGTGGACACAGAAGAATCGACCTGCAACAGTGGAAGATAAATGCATCCTCCCATAAAACAAATACTTTTTCCTCGCTTGGTGGCGCCTCAATTCGACAGGCAGCTGAATGTCTAATAAATGTTGGCCCTCTATCTTTTCCAATATTCATACGAGTATTCCTCGAAAATCACGAGGGCAATAACCTACAGGATTCTAATTTCCCTTTCGTTACAAAGATGCCCGAAATTACATTATAAATTCAAAGTTTCCAGCTGTTCTGGCAACAAAATTATTCCTATCTAAGATCACATCATTTTTAGACAATGCTTGTATACTGCGGTGGGAAAAAAACAGAAAATAATAATCCTAACTAGGTAGAGGACAGTCGTATGGTTTTTAAGAATAACGAGGCATTCAACCGGACACCCAAATTGGACTCCCCGTACCATTGCGTCAAAAGAGTTGATGAAGCATTGTTTCTTTTTTTTTTCTCCATGCATATGAACTCATAATTTACTCTAGGGTCGGTTTTATGATCACTTATAATGTCAGCCTCATTAATAGTTTTTGCCCAAGGAGAGAAAGTGGATGCCAATCAGCCAGAATCAGGATGAGAAACATGAAATGAACATAATCAGCATTTCAAAAAAGCAAATGAAAACATTTCCAAAGGGTATGGGGTGGAGAAGAAATTGAATTGTCATTTGAAAAAACGATATTGCTATTTAGCACGTGACTTCAATAACCAGGTTTGAAAATTTGTCAGCCATGACTTAGCATCCTATTAAAGTTGCAGAATTCAATTAATACAAGTTGGACACTTCCAAAAATCTGTTAGATAGGGAAGATACAGAACTTCTAAAACTGTAAAAGATTGAACAGTGAAGTTTATGTTGAAGCATTCCAATAGGAAAATCTAATTAGTGGACATCATGAAAAAACAGCCCCAGTGCACAAATTAAAGAGAAATACTTTGGTAGCTTTTTTTGTACAAATATTGAAAACGTGGTGGTCCCACGCTGTTTAAACACGTGTTTGCGTTGACCTTATGTTTTCAAGACTGTAAAACTTCCACTGTATAAGTTCCACACCCATATTCTTCTCTACTTTCCCCTCCACATCTTCGAGTACAAAAAAATAACGCCCAAATTTGGAGTAAAAACTCCCTCAACTCCTTGAAATGCATTCAATTGAGCTAGACGGCTTTTCATTCATGCCTCATATTCAAATCGTAAATGCATTAGGGTCAGGGGAAGTAAATGAATAAGAATGGAAAAGAAGCAGACCACGAAAGTGCCATTGCCGCTGCTGTTGTACAAGCACAATGATCCAAAAATATATTTCACGGATGAGAAAAGATTTTCTAGGAGAAATCTACAGAAAATTATGCGATCCAGATGTACTGACGTGAAAGGAAAACGTCCCACATAACGGTTTTTTGTTGTTGCCAATTAACAAGCAACCAAAACATTAAATTAGAACGTTAAATATAGGTTAAATTGCAGAAATGATGGAGTAATGTATCGCCCTTTTCATCTTCTGACAATCTCGAAATCCATAAAATCTCACTTGTCGAGAAAATGCACACTTCATAAAATTCATGCAAGTTGCCTGAACGAGGTTGTTAATTTTCTCATATTACGGCGGCATGATAAAATACAAACAAGGCGATGACTATCAAACTTGGAGAGAATATTTTCTCCATGCATTCATCTGAATTTATATTTAGAAAGGATCATTGATTTCATGAATTTTAATGATTATAGAAATTCATGACCATCCTGAATCTATAAACCATACTTGAAACAACAGCGATGACAAGATGCAAATAGACTAGGAAGTAGTAAGCACTGCTAACGACAGGTAGCTTAATCTACAACTTTCCTGATTTATTCGCTAACAAGTGATGTAATCATGACGTCATCATCGATTCTTAGAAAACAAAATTACATTAACAGGTAACTGTTAAACATAAAAGGCAAGTACTTTCTGGTCAGAATAGTGGTCTGAACTAGTTTAAAGTGATTGTTTTCTGATTTTATTGTTTAAGAGACACGTATCTCAGGTTGATTTCGAAACATTGTTGCTCTGAGGTACTACAGTTTTAAAGTATTTGAAACTATCTTTAGCATCAATAACTTTGAGATGATGGTTTTCAAAACTTTCCAAAACTGCCTGCTACAATACAAGAATAAAACGTCGTCTGACTACACTTGTATCAATGAAAATTGTAAAGTAATTAGCATCTAAATTCTGGAATGTATAAGTACGAGCTAGAAAACATTGGTATAACACTTACCATCGCCAAGAAGTAAAACTTTTCAAAGTCCCTCTCCTGGGCTTTCACTCCACCCAGGCTGTTGGCCACAACTCGGTGTTTGTTCAAAGTTTCTTCACCTTTTTTGCTTAACCAGGACAGCACCTGTGCGAAATCGTGAAAAAGGATTCGTTAGCCGAGATGATCATGAAGGAGAATTAAGAAAACGAAAAAAAAAAAAGTAAACACGGTTGATGTCATGAGTAAACGATATTTAAGCAGGAATAATTCCTGCGAAATGCAAATTGACAAGCAAGGCAAGACTTAGGAATTAGGAGGGAATCATTTTCAATGGCCAGTGAGCACACGCGCATCCTAAATTCGCACAAAAGATGGACTGAAAAGGAGTAGGACGAATAGAGATTGTTTACATAACTAATTGAACAAGTAAAAATCAAAATAGCACGATTGAATCTTCATAAAAATGGAGGACAAAGCTTGACATGTTAACATGAGCGTAAGATTTGTTTGACTGAAATAGAACGTTGTCGTGAATTGGGAACACGTTTCTGGGAACTTTAATCCATTGGGGGTTATAGGGCAAATCTTCAGAAACTGGAATGATTCTATTCTTATTGTAATTTACCAATGCAGTTTTTGAAAAGTAAACCCTGAAGGTGGTGCAGAAGTAATTCCAATACATCTGAAAATTTAAACTTTTAATTTTTCTCATAAACAAGATTAAATTGCCATTGTTGTTGTATTTTTTAACAAATTTACTTTACTTGGGAAATTTTATTCAAAAGCCTTTAAAAACTCTTTCAGCATAAGTTTACAGAAATGTCATGCAAATTTATTATGCGGGAAGCTAATTTTGAATATTTGCGGTTGTTTTTGACATTGCCACCCCATTAAACGGGTCTGGTCCCACTAAGTTTGACTGTTTTCAACGTGTGCGTTATTCTGGAAATAAGGCACAAATATAGCTCTAATATAGAATTCAGGAAATATTATTTCAAAACTTAGAACATTTCTTTTTTTAACTCGTTTCTGAGAGGAAGAGAATGGGAGGACAGGTTGGTTCTTTAACGATTTCGGTTGAATATTCAAACTGGGCTCGCCCATAACCGTAAACCCACGACTTTTAACATTGCATGACGTCTACAGGTAAAGTTTGACACGCCATTTGTTCATTTCCCAGTGATAAACGTCGCCAGTGTTTGATTCATTTCTTCTAATTGGCTTCCAAAACGTATTTATTTATGCAGTGTGCAACAACAAAGTCCGGAACGAGAAGGTGTTAAAAATAAACAGATAAATAGCACGAATGTATCGTATACGAGTGTTATCTCTTTCTCTAATGAGCATTTTGATAATTAAATTGGTGGCAATTAAATGTAATTGTAGCAAATGGGGAAATAGCAAGGTCGGCGACAGTAAAAGAGAAGCTCAGGAGCCAAAGCTGATTGTACCAGGCAAAAATCTACTGGTTTTCTGTCATATTAGATTAATAATGAATACAATCTCCAATAAGAAATAATGGGAGATAGAATTTATCAAGATTTTCGTTAAATGCTACTACAATCTAACGTGTTGATCTTAATAAGAGCAGCGAGATCCTTGGTGAGGCGTTTTCGTTAACAAATTTCAAGATCTTGTCCAAGAAAAGCGAAGGTCTTGGTCATCTCCGACAAGATTATATACACCAAAACCTGCAAGAAGTTAGCGGGATAGCACACGACCAAGCAACTTTAAATATGGAACAAATGAATATTGAATAAAAATCTTTCCATCAATGTTTCACACGGTTAGATTTCATCAAAAGATTTTACAAGACTCTGGTCAGTACTGTTGGTAGCGGAATCAGAGTTGATAAGGCACATGCAGAACTTGTCTGCCTAACAAGAAATTCGAGTGTATAAGGAAACAGTATACAAATGTTAACAGATTTCGTCAAAAAGTTTCAAGATCGTGTATACTAGAAATATGAAGAGAATGAGTTACACAATCATCAAGAATTATGCATGATGTTACAAATGAACTCGACCTAGGTGGAAAACATCACATCGAATATAACAAGAAAAAATATAAGCTATATAAAGTTGAAGAGATATTCCAGGAAGGTAAAGAACCACTTGTCGCAAAGATTTGTTTGCAAAGTTACACTTGTGTGGATCTTAGCACACCTTAAACCTAGGAAAGCTTTCTCTTCATAGCCTTGCATCACAGGCAAACAACTGTACAAATAGCCATAAGTTGAAAAAGCAGTTTTATGAGTGCTACAAGAATGTAGTTCTGTTGAAGTAATAATACAGGTTAAAAAAATGGGCTCGCAGCTTAGTTCATTCCTGTCATTTAAATTATCTAAAGTATCCCTAATAAAAATGGGTGTTTTCTGTTGCTACATGCTCGGAGTTGCGACAACTATGTGCGGTATGTTCAAGTGTTAAGTTCCTAAGACTTTCCTCAGCCTCTCCAATTCCGTACATTCTGAGGGATTTCCCTATTGTAAACACTTAGTGGTCTGCTAGAGCAAATAGGCAAATTGAAGAGCTAATAAGAAACCACCTTAGCGAATAAACAAATTGCTGTAATTAAGTAGCTCTACCAGTCGATTAATTACATAAGCTTCAGTGGAGGACAACATCGGGCAATTAATAAAAGTGGTTTTAGGATTCAAGTTTGTTAACCTTAACCTTATACATCGATGAACGTAGTAACAATTCAAAGAATACATTTTTTAATAGCCTCTTTCGTTGGAAAATATTCGTGTTTAAATTTATTTAAGATAAAAGCACAAAGTCGACATTTCTTTTTTATATGGTATCTTATTGTTGGTTATCATACCAATGGTATCTTATTCAATGTATTTGACACATTCGCAAGATATTTATTACAGGAAATAATAAATTAAAGGTATTCATTAATGCCAGCGTCATGAATTTTCACTCTATATATAGGACACGTTATTCACCAATGAATCTTGAATTTAAAATTTACACTTTCCAATGCAGAAAATAAAAAAGTAATCTTAAAAGTATTTAAACACACTTACTGAAATCTGTGTTTCATTGAATGTTTTTAGGATTACAGAAATGTGTTTTAGAAACATAGGAGATGTATGGAAATACAAACAGTTTGAAAATTAGTGATAAAAATTAGTTGTACCCAATAAACCGGAAATAAACTTCAGGCATTTCTTAAATAAAAACAATGGCCTAATAAATTTCTTCTTTGCTAATTTAAGAGTTACACCGTTCACATTAACAAACACGTGTATAGCAGTCTGCATTCAAGCAAGAAGTTCAAAGCAATCAAAATCATCCCTTGATTAAGAAAGAAAGAAAAAAATCCCAATGTAGTTCATCAAAACTAAACCAAGGTGAAATTGGCACGTGATAGCACATTGTACATGTACAAGATAGGAAATGTGCAGAGTAGTATATTCCAAAAATCATGCTATTACTTAGAAAAACTTAAAATACGACTTCTGAATGAGATATATGTAAGCAGCTTTTTATGAATACAACAACTGGCAAATTTCACAATTAAAAGTTGCCAAATCATCTGGCAAAAACAAAGTCTTTGCAAAGCATTCCGTTATACCAGACAAGTCTCCACCATCCATTGCAATGCAGCATCTTAGGTGCCTACGAGTCTGTCATATAAGATAGACAACAATTCGGTCATGGAAAACAGGGGCTTGCTACACGTGTACGCTCCTTGAAACGATTAATTGGCGCCGCAACCACAGCCTCCCAAACTTTTAAATATCCAATTCCAATGGCAAATAAATCAAACGTGCATGACCCCAGCTAACCCTTAATTCTCTCCTCATTTTACCATTTCGAGTATCTTCGTGCCTGCAATGACCACCCAGATATATGCTAATCACTGACCTAATTGAGTCATTGCGTGCTCAAGGTGAGTCTAAACAACTCCTTAATTTCAAGACTTCATAGCAACACTACCGCTCCTTTGGCGATGAAAAAAAGTAATAGGGTGACAAGTGAGCCAAAACCACAAATTAACACCGATGTGGTCAACACACCGGGGTTGAAGCACGCCCCATGTCATCACATGAGACCACCAAAGCCCTGTTTAAAATTTTGGTAAAATTATGCAGCTCTCTTCAACACAGTTCCAGTTCTTGAAGTTTCATCAACTTAGTTAATTAATTGATTTCTGACGTGATGTTCTAGTTCTGTTTCATGAAAATCTGTCTATCTGTTTGGGTTCAGTTCAATGTTCTTGGACCTGTTCAATCCTCCTGAATACATTTTTTTAAAAGTTAGACAAATTTGTGTAGGATCAGAATTATTCGGGTTCATCGTTCACAACGAGACTAGATCCAGTACAAGACGTGGACTTTCAGTTCAACAATGTTGAAATCAAAACAAATTTAAGTTACGAGTCACAAAGTTTGCTGCGTAAAACTCAACAATTCTTGGTCAACTTTCTAGCAAAAGTAACGTAATTATTTCACCGGGGGTTCGTAATCTGTGAGGACACATTTGCATCTATTTGAATAACAGATAATAAAAACGCAATGTGAAACTGAAACTGGCGACACTAACACCCACAAGGGGAAGTCCAAGTTGGAAAATTTATAAAATAATCGGATTTCGTGGGCAGGTTACACACTCCCACTCGTCCAGTATACAGTGTGTTGACTGATTACTCATGAAGACATTAAAGACACAATTATAAACAGGACTTCACCATATACAGTATGTCAATACACATGTACTGAAAACTTTATGTAGGGTACTTAGAATCAGTGGTTCAATTGAAAAATATATTCAGTACATGTACACTGTATAGTTGCTAACAGAGCAATTCTATTGTAACTTGTAATGAGAAATAATGTGTCTACCCTTTTTTTTTAAAATCGTTATAACCGGAATACCATATAATAGAGAGAGGTTTTGATAACCGGAACTGAAGGGCCTGAGACCTCAGATGTTACTTAATTGTCCTTCACCTTGTAAAAAAAAACGAATAAAAAATGCTTTATAAAATAATTACAAACCTACCTAATTTGGACTAACCTACATTTTACATAATATTAGCAATTAAGTTGGCATCGTTTTAGTGAATCCTCCACAAATTTCAAAAAAACATAGCGTGACAGAAAGCAATTATTGACTAGGAGATTGAATTCTCACCTTAATTCGGATTTCACGTTTAAAACTCAGAAAAAGAAAATGCAAGATAGAAAAACCCAGCATAAATTCAAAAACTTCTATAAGTCTGAAGTATTTGGCAAATTGCGTTTAAGAGTCTGAGAAGCTAATCCGGATGGATATAGGGAAGGAGTTACATGCAAACGTCTACCTCAAAACTTGACAAGTGCTGAAGAGGTCATCTTAAACTGAACAATGGATGGGTCAGACGATATCAACGACACATGGTGGTTAAATAATGCCAAAACAAGGAGAAAAAAACCTTGGCCATTCTCCCATAGGTTACTCGCCTAATCGTGACCTATTCCTGTACGATGACGGATTTCAAAATAACAGAGAGGGTATTATGGGAAAGGTGTCCCCCAACCAGAAGAATATAGAGGAAAATCGTGATATATTCTCCTATTTCAATGTGGCCAAACTATGAATAAGCAATTAGCAAAAGGTAGAGCCAAGAATCAGGCTTGTGACTACCATGGTAAACATATATGTGAGATCTTGACCGAGAAAAGGCTGTTTGGGTCATTTCGGTGATGTATCGCTATTCCTAATACATCTATCATTGTATAGATTAGCATAGCTGTTATTTTTATTATAATCCGAAAATTGATGGCTTAAAACTAATTTCGCAGTCACAAAATCAATGAAAAGCACTCAACATATATTAACGATATATTTATGGTTCAATTCAAAGGCCGAACAGTTAAAGTTTGATGTGTAACCTCCATTTTTCAGAACCATTTTAACCAGTTTCCAAAACGCTGATTTCCCCAATGGCAAATTAAATCAAAATGCTCCTGCTTTGATATGTTTGTGACAGGCTTGTCCCATTGTAGCATTTTAACAATTCACACACCAGATGGAGCAATTTTTTGTTGTTATGAAATAGAACAAAATGATACTTTCTCCTTAAATTTCGAAAACAGGAAGCAATTCTGCAGGAAAACACAAATTTAATAAAGGCGTCTTGAAACATGATTTTCAAAGCTACCTGCAATGCGCCATGGTGCTTTGCCCTATTGGACGATTAATAAAAAAACATTATGAACCTACCTATAACAAGATACACTTTTGATTCTGGGTCAATCTCTGGATCAATACAATTCTCGTGCATCTTAGTCAACCAGCATAAATCGATAAAACAGGCATTAAAGGCTTCTAAAATTGCGTTTATGGTGGATTACACAACTCTTCGATTAGTATAAAAGATCAAGTCTGGTTTCAAGCTGCCAAATATAGCGGACAAATAATATGGTTTTGTAATAACAGATTGAAATAAACTGAGAATGATGCAACGTGTCATTAAAAAAAATGATAAAATTAAACAAGTATCGACGTCGTTAAGCAAAATTATGTCATATATGTTAGTTTATCTTCATCAATGGATAATTTGATACCTAAATAGCACAGATAAGTGAATTATTTTGCAATATGCAAAATAGAAACACTAAATAAAACTCCTATTTTCAATATTAAAAAAAAATGTGTTGTCGAATGTGTGTATTATGAAAACAAATATCAAGAATGGGTGACAGAACTTTCCATTTTCTCACCATATAAACACAGCTGACATTGTTCGCCTACATGTAATTTGCTTTTTAAATTGTACAGAGGCTGAGAAAATTTTCCACCAAAGCACTAAACATTCGTGTCATTTCAATTATGAGTATGTGACACATTTTTGTGGGTTAACTACATAAATTACAAAAGTTTGTTATAAAACTGCTTCAGAAAATTGTATGAACATTCGTTATTACGGAGAGTGGTATATAACTAAATATATTAACAAAGTATTACGGGGTCAAGAGAATGGTACGTACACCTACCCAAACAAAGATTAGACTATGCATGCAGTTCTCAGAATTCCACACAGATTAAAAACACATTGTTTTAACGTTCATTGTTTATATTTAGATTGTGAAAATCGTTTCGTACTAGAATGTCAACTTAATTGAAGTGTTGGGATAATTTTTTTTGTCGTGCACATGACATTATGGCAGAAATAATGTCATATTACATGCATGACATTAAGTCATATAAACACATCAATGATCATATGGTAGTTCAATTATTAAAATTTGTTTCTGGTTAGGATGAACTTTTTGAATTAGTAAGTCGGTTTTCACAAGTGATCTTGCATGCATGATGTGCTGATTTTTAAAGAAATTGTTGACAGTACTGTAACTGGGGGATTGTCAACAAACGTCACAACATAATGCAATATATCGATGAACATTAGAGGGATTGAGCAAGCCTCCCTTAATGCCCCTTCAACTGATTTACCTTAACGAGAACGCATTGGAAAAACA
>JAQGCC010000390.1:0-38880 GCA_034698905.1 Xestoiulus laeticollis
AATCCTGAGCATGACCAATGCACCAATCAGGATTCAGAAAAATGTCACGTGGTCTAGGTGCAATTCGAAAAATAAAAGTTTTTGAGGAACCGTTTCATTCCTCAAAAATATGCTCGGTTGTCTGAGTACCCTTAATAAAAGAAATTTAAGATTTTCAATGCTCTTCTCTTACATTTTCAACGACTCCTGCAACCAATTTTCAGAAAAATAAGATTTATTTGGATTCCAAGTATCATTCCTGGCTTTCCAGACTACCTGTCACCCTACTAACCAGCATTACTACCTATACTAATTGGACATTTGGATGTGCGGAATTCTCCAACTGACCAAATATTCTTTTTTACAATATCACATTGAGATCAACGGAACTGTAAATATGTGCTGACATTTTTTTTCTACAATTGCATATAGAAACTCAGGTAACATATTCAACGTTGGGCCAACGTCTTCTGGTACTTACTTTGGATTATGTTGAAGAGACTCTTGTAAGAAGGCTCTTGAAACGGTGGATTTCCAAGATGTTGGAATCAAAAAGTACATTCGTTTCAAATTGTGGATCTCTAATATTAGATAGCATCTTAACTGACATTGGCGCTACCTTTCGGGGCACAATTTCTTCATTTTTCCCTTTTACCTCTGATGGCATGAACTCTTAAAAGCAGCATGTACTCATGTCTCCCTGTCATTGCTTCTACTTTAATGGCTGTCTTTGTAGATTATAGCCATCCCCTTAGGAGGTTTTTGCATGTCCGAAATGGAGTTTTTTTTTTTTTTTTTTTTTTAATGAGGATGTATTCTAAACCTTACTTTTTAAAGCCCGAAAGCTCGCCTTTTAAGCTTTGTCATTAGTAAAGACAACACTTGGTTTGTGGCTGAATCTCTTGAAATGTTGCCCCTTTTTTCCCTGCTTTTCGTGATGAACTATTTGACCAACACGCTAAGCTGGCCTGTGCCTAATTTACTCTTCATGTTTTTATTGAACTAGAATGCGAAGAGGCAACCCTGCACATCGTTATGTGACAACCCAGAAAAAAAGGGAAATAAAAAAATATATATATAAGGGACAATCTCCATGGCCTATAAGCCGTTGTAGACCTAGATAACGACATAGAGGGCGTCTTCTTATATTCGAGATAGGACTTTCTTATAGTTATTTCTATAATAAACAAGGCTCGACTGGTAAATTTACTATATCGCTATATTAATTCCCTTAATTGTAATTTCTAAAATGAAAGTTAAAAGGGGATGGAGATGCCGTTTTGGCTTATCGTACCAGTTTTTATTTCGTTCATTTATATAAATGGCAAAGGGAATAACCATTTATCGAAAACTATTATTCTATCCGAGCACGTTTATTAGAAAAAAATGGATTCATAACGCTATAAAAACTTGTTTTTAAAACGAGAGGGGAAAAAAAGAGTGAGCTGTAGCTCGAAGGACTGCTATGTTGAAATTGCATTATACATATATGAACATAATGTGTGCGATTAACAGTTGTTAGCCATTCTTAAGAGTATAGGATGCATCAAAACTTAAATTTTTATTGATAATCAAAAGATTTTTATTGATCAATTAGTAATGATCTGACAACGTCGGTTAACTGTTTGTTATATTTTTAACTGTCCAATACAACCTCGCATGCACATTTTTTATGTCAGGACATTTACTGACATGGGCAATTTCCCACACATCTTGCCACTAAAATTTGGGCATTTTGGGTATAGTTAGTTACTGTAGGTAAGCTGTGGGGAAAAGTCTTTGGGAGTGATGAACAGTGATGAACAGTAATCGTCTCACATGGACATTTCCATACATATTCTCCCACCTAATTTCTGCAATTTTATTAAGTATATTTTGGTTTAGATTTGCTATAGATTCTAGGCCAGGTATAAGGTTTGGTTGCAAGGTTTTGGGAAACGTTTAATTTGTCTTAAATTGTCAAAGGGCATAAATATGCATATGGTTATATATTGCACATAAAGGATGTACATGTGTATTGATATTATACCATTTTTGAAAAGATCAGGCATTCCAGTACATTTTCAAATTATTTCACAAACAATCTTGTTACTTATTTTCACATAAAATATTGTTATAGACAGAAATGAAAAGTTAAATTGATGTTTGTTGCTGATCAAGTTTTCCTTTATTTATCCTATGCATGCACATTATATATAAAAGTTCACAGATTTATAAACAGGAAATCTTGTACCCATCAACCTGCACTTAAAATTCACAAAAAAAAAATTATCAACTGAATTCTTATACTGGTCTATAAGGAATGCAGCATTGCTAGTTATGAGTTTGTTTCATCGACTTATTTAACACATGGAAACACGCAAACCTACAAAAACAGATTCGTACCCAATGATTTGTTATTTTTTCAATTGGTGGTTTCCTTTTAAGTAATCAAGTTTGGCAACTAATATTGTTTTTCCTCCTATCTTGATTTCTATTCAGAAATATTACTGTGCAAGTTTGGCACGATGATGTTCAAATAAAGGGAAGAATTTCATTCCTATAATACATCCTATCGTGTTTAACTTTATTACCCAAAGGTAAAAAAAACTAATCCAATGGTTCGTATTGTGTGTTTTTATAATTTTTTTTTTCTATTCTGGTTGATTTAATATCCTTATTTTAATTTGGTGTAGAAAGCTAGAAATCTAAAATATAAGTTGAACTAGGTTTAATGCCCGACAGTCAAGGAGACAAAAAAAAAATTGATGTCCTATGTCATTGTTAAAAATTCCTGGAAAATAGTTGCCAGGCAGCTTTGTTTGACAGTCTGTTTTTTATTATCACTACTTTGGGTTACTACTATTACAAGAGTAGCCAAAGTTTGTAGATATAAAACTAAAAATAGGCATTATCTGTTACTATCCTTATTTCTTAATGTCGAGGGAATATGAAACCTGGTGAATTACTTTAGTGTCATTTCAAACATGCCCGAAGATGAGGCTCTTAATTTGTCTTAAAATGTCAGGAAATCCAAATGTAAGAATAAGCACTGGCGCCATCTATGTTTTGCCTGAAGCTTTTATGCTCAGATGTAAATGACTTAAAATTTGTATTCAAGACACACAGAAAGACAAAACATTTAATCCTAAACATTACAATCCGCATTTTCATTTTGTTGGTTGGTTTACAACATCAAATGCTAAAGCTAGTTTCTACCTTCACACTCAGACTCTGGACTTTGGTCAAAAAATAGAAAAAAGCATCCCTGTGGATAACAGTTCGCGATGCATTATGGTCGCCTTTATGTACCTGATACTACCACTTTCAGTTCTTATCTAGCAACAATTGGGCAGACACTCCTTATCCTGTCCTCGCGCTAAGCTGGCTTTGCCAAAGGCCTGCTGATGTCCTCTAAGAATTTCTCGAAAATAAAAGGACTATAGAAAAATGAAGTAATGAATGCAATGCCCCCATCGTAACAAACCGACATCTGTAGGATATTAGGCCCATGTCAGGTGGAAAATCCTTAGACAATGTCAGTTGTCCATCTCTTCAGTTTACATTTCCTTATGCAACTTATAGAAAATATCCTCTGCTACAGGGGTTGCTCTCAAGATGTTTAGCGACCACCCGTCAAAGTCTATGCAGCGCATAGCTTATTGATATTGTACATGTATTTACAACGGGAAATACAAGAGTTTAGAGGTCGACTTTTCGACCATGTTGATCGAACAACCACAATATTATGCAAAATATGTGTTTTATATATATGCGCATATGCATACAGCTAACCGTTAACTTCATGTTATGTTCAATATACCTTCTATGTCAAGTCTATAGTATATATAACCAGTTTAACAATTGCCAATAGTTTATATTAAAATTTCAATTTTCAATTTGAACAACAGTTCATAAACTGTTATTGGTGCAACTGACCATTACGTGAAATTCGGGAGTATTTTTCCAAAGCTGTAAATGTATTATTAAATAATAAAGTTTCCGGTTTTGTCACGGGTATTTTTATTATGCAAGTCATTTTCGATTTGACGCCATGATATAATGCCATTTAAGTGGCCTAGCCCACTTGTTGCATATAGATAAGTTACTAATTAGCATCCTTAAGTTTAACGGCTGATTGTCTCGATTCTGATTCCTTATGGATTTTTTTAAGGTCAAAGTTAAGGTCTACTGGGTTTCATAATCGATGCGATCAGTTATCGGATAAACATCTTGAGTTATGCGCTATAAAATCAACGTCTTAATGCTCCAGCTTCTTTAATGCGAAGGTCAGTAAGAAGAGCATCTGATGTAAAACTGGGCATTTATCAATATAATAATACGAACATGAATCAAACACGTTTTTATGTGAAATTATTTATTGGATCATTTCCTACGACAAATTGGCTTTTTTTTCTCTTCTTCGTTACAGCAGTGATAACTATCTGCTATTGAACGTTGAAAATGTCGTTGTAAAATGCATGTGTGTATGTATGGTATGCACGTATACATGGATGCGGTTTATGTACATGTATCCATCATGAACAGGTGTATTCAGAAACGTCTGGCATTGGGTCGCAGCTGGAAAGAGCAGCAGGTCTCAAATTTTATGAGTTTGGGATAAGACGTTTTTCGACATAAAACACAAGAGCTGCTTTTAATGAACGGCAAAAATGCAGTATTAGTTTTAAAACAATTATAAAAGTATCCGAATATGGCTGCCTGGAATGCATCGGCACATCGCCATTTCGCTGTAATGGGCTCCCAGGGTGGTCCCAACTGTATACAGAAGTAATAACTGCTAATATAAATGCTTGTAACACATAGTATGTTTTAAAGACCCCTTTCACCCACTCTCAAGGTAAAAATTCCGCAAAGGGCTCATGGTGATTACAAATGTAATTAGCCGAATTCATGACTGGACCTCCCTTCGTTTCACCATGGACGTTTGCTATACTCCGTTCTGATGAGTGCAAAAATGAAAATTTGTACTAACTTTTGAAGGTGCTTTGCAATTGTTGTACATTGGGATGGTATTTTATATGGGGTAATGTAACATTAAATGCTTCACAATTTGTTTTAAATGTATTAAATGCATTATATATAATAATGTTTGCAACTACATGACATGTTCAATGCGAATCAAAGGGTTTGAAGTGCCTTTTAAGGGATTCCATCAGTTTGCGAATTTAAGTCAAATGTTTTTTTTATTTCATCCTCAAATGATCTTGAAAGCTCGTAAACATCATATGGGCTCTATAACTCTGGCCAATTAAAAGCTGCTAAATGCATTTTTAACGTTTCACCCAGTTTACATTCAATGTAGGTCTAGGTTAATTTTTTATGAATTTACGTGGGTTCATTTTAGCCAATACATATATCACTGCATTCGCAATTTCTAATTAACATACTGAGATCTATCTCGCGAGAAATAATTGTGTTAAAACCCACATAACTTATATCGACATGACTCGAGAATGAATGTTGCCTTTGTTAAAAACCAAAAAAACAACAACCAAAAAACAAGGTGTTTCCCGTTTATATCTATGTTCCCGACCACATTTGCAGAATTTTTATATGAAAAGAAATGTTATTTTACTTTGGATTTCTAAATTCAAATGACGACGGTGTATAAAAACCAAATGAAACTGGTTTTGAGATAATTAACCTCACATTGAAATAATGAAGGTAAAAATAGTGTTGCACATTATAGTTGAAATTATTTAAGTATAGTGATTATACAAAACAATTATTTGATGCCCATATACTTTACAAGGGAACAACCACGTTTAAACAAATTTGATATAAACTATAATTTAACGTTCTTTTTAATGTATGTGTGTATGTGACAATGTTCAACGAAAACATTGCGAAGTATATTGTTTGGCTAATTTTCAGTCCAAAACAAGGTAACTGTGAAAAACACCCTGTATATAAATGTCCTTCCTATATATGACGATTAACCTTTGGATTTTAAAATATAAAGTAAAAAAAAGACATTCCTATAGTTGTGTCTTTCTAAACCACTGCGTGAGATTTTAATAGGAGAGTACGTCCTTATTTATGCGCATCTTGATTAAAAAGGAGGATGCTCTAGCTTCCATTTGTCAAAACGCCTTTAAACAAAAACAATGAAATATTTGAAACAATGGATACAATGCTAGCACCAGCTGAGTTCAAAACCCCAGTGGATCCCCCTACCCCAATTTCTCTCGTATAATAAAAAGACAATGCACAATTTCATTGTGTGGGCCTATTGCTGTGATGTCGATTTTTTTATTATTTTTATATGTAAGCTTTATACGACATTTCGTTCTCAGTTGCACTATAAGTCAGTAAGGGACGAACTAGGCCTACAACAATTGTATTCCCTTGATGAAATTAAAATATATTCAATGTTTAGCTGTGTTAACATAACCATGACACGTATGAAAACGCATTGTTTATTTTTTTTATTGCATATTGTGGTATTTGCTTGGCGAAAAATCCGAGATATTCATAAATAAGCTGGAGGCTTCTTGCCATGGCTTCCCAAGAAATTATCTATACATCTTCTTTAATGGCTGATTGTCAATTTGACCTGGCTTAAAGTGCCTTTACTACACCTTTTTGTAGTAGTGACACAAGCAGTTGTGCATAATTCAATTTTGAAATACAGAGGGTATAATCAGTCATAAATTTATACTAAAATACCTTTAAGGTTTTTTGGTCTTTCTTGGCATTTTCTATTTTTATTTTGCTTATTTTTAAGATTTAAAATATGCAGTATATACTTAACTAAAGTATTATGCACAGATAAGTAGGGCGTGTAGTTGTTTTGGCTAAATAATATACTAATTACCTGGTAAAAATGAATTGCATTTTGATGTTTTTACCATTTTTACAACTTTTAAAACTGGTATTATAGAAGTGCACGTTTTAGGGAATTTTTTTGTTCAACATGCAGGAGGCTCAACTAGATTTCGGTTATACCATCTCATGTATAGATCATGTATAACCTACATTACATATATATTGGTGGGATGCATGAAGTATACTATATGCATGTAGCCTCCTCAAAGCAATTTTCATGAATCATGAGGTTGTAAAAGTTTTTTATGCATTATTTTTTAAATTAGTAAAAGCCTTCGTATAGTGTATGTATAGCCCCATTTCACATCCCTTGAAACATTATTACGTTGCATGCAAGTGCACAGAAGCTAACTGTATAAAAGCGTATATTAGCGACACCTATTTACTGCAAACTGTTTAGTGTCTTGGGAAAAAGGCATAAAATTTAAGAGCACTAACTCGTAATAAAAATTGTTGTCATATTGAAATAGACGCAAATAATACATATGTATATGCATATATATTTGACTGCCTCGTAACTTTCACCATTTGAAACTTTTTATCGACCAACGTATCTGAAAACTTGATAGAATATTGGCTGTATCATTTAGCCCAATTAAAAATAAGTATAAGTGATATAACGAGTTTTGCAATAATGGTTTCGATAAACCTTTATAATCAAATTTTTTATAAAATTGTCTAAAATGCACCATTCATCAATACCTTCATGATAGTTATAGAGAAACATATAATTATTAAAATATATCGTTCATTAGCTAACAAGTTTACAGTGAGATCGTCACCTCAGTGTCATATACAAAACAAATTTTCTGGTTGACTTTGGAGGAAAAAAAACTTTCTGTATATATAGCAGCACAATTCCAATAAAAACCTACAATAAACATCTCTCACCTCAGTCAAATACTAATAAAAATTTTTTGATATGTTATTTTTCCAAACAGTGAAGTCTCCAAGCTGTGATATTTTTATTGATTTTAATTTCCGTTGACATTTTTTTTACTTGAGTTTTAAAATACATGTATCGTTCACGTGTTAAAAATGTGAGGTTACAACGATCTGCTATATAACATAACTCAATAGCTTATGTTTCAATGAATAGTTTGTTAAATTTTACACATCAACAAGAAGTTGTTTAACTACTACAACGTATCCTATGAACGGCGACTGTGATTTACTCGTGTTTGCTGAACACCCTTAATAAACATTGCTTGTATAGAGGACACCTTAAGTGCCGAATTCAATTTATTTTACTTGTTCTGATGCAGCAGATATTGAGAAAAACAAAGTACATTACATGCCTTCGGGCATGCATTGTTAACGAAGGGCATTAAATCAATAGTGACATTAACTTCAGGCTTATCTACTTTAATATGTTACAGAATTTAGACCCAAAACAGCTTTTCTGCCAATCTTCAACCATGAATTTATAATTGGAAGACACTGATGTTGAAAAGTTAAAATCTTTTTAAGTCTATTTCTTAAGTTATGGAATAGTCATAACTTAAAATAGCAGTTACCATCATGCCAAAAATGAGAGATGGTAATTAAGTGTTATGCATGGCTTCTATAAGAAAACTAAAACACGTTTTCTATAAAATTCATGACTTTTGGGCATGCTGTTACGTAACCCATTGAGTTCATACTTTCTGAGTAAATTCCAACACTGGATTTTATTTTCTCAAACTTCCTAAAACAAATTGAAAGAATTTTGCTTGCCATTTTCAACATAGTCATATATTGTGACTCGTGTTTTTAACAGCTCCCTCGTACTACAGCCTAATGATGACAACTAAAAATTGCTCGGTAGCTCGATAGTGCTGAAATAAAAATTGTTATTTTCCTAGGCATCTCATTCTTCAGTCGAAAACATGGTCACATACACAATAGGGCAATAGATCAGTTGGCGAATTTTTCCATTGTTCCCATAAAATTCAAGTCAGCAGAAGAGCTCTAAAAAGATTAATTGCGTTTATTCATAGTCTAATACACCAGTTGTTAATAATTTTTATTTCAGAAATGCCATATTTAAAACGTATGCATACACGTACATGTATAATTTTTGAAACTGTTTCTAATCCTGCACGACTTCAAATTTATGAAAACAAATCTCGGATTTTGAAAACCAAACAATTGCTTTTGGAATACTTGGACTAGTAAACATGCTTAGTTTTGGATTTATCATTGTAGTCATTGGAAATATATTTTTTAATAAATGTCGTAACCAATTTCAGCGATCCAGTAGGCCTTGAAATTCCATGAAATTTCTGTGGGTTCTGCCTTTAATCGTTTTTAATGATACCCAAATTGGGGAATTTGAGAAAGTACAAAAACCTCGCCAATCCATCATTAAGAAACTTCATAAATAATTTGGGAGGAATACACCTTTGGCAGGGAGATGGGATAGAGCGGGCCTATAAACAACCCTAAAAAAAGTATGGCCAGAGGGCGAGTTTTCTTCCCTGTCTGGAGTTTTGGGGGGACCAGACAGCCACAGGAATAACAGTCCGAGCCGACGAAACAAGTGGTTGTAGCTTTTTTTTTTTCATGCTTTTAGCAAAGAAAACATGGCCGACGTGGACCTTCATATAGATGGAGGGTCTGGTGGCATGGGGGCTTCAATGGACCCTGTTGCTGGGGTTCCAGCCTAAGATGGAGGGGGTCTTGGCTAAGGTTCGCGCCTGAATAGGACTAAAAAAGGAAAATAGGGAGAGAAACTGGTTATAGAAATCACATAAGAAAGACGAGGGGAGAGTGAGAGAAGGAGGCGGGGAGAGAAAGGCTCGGCAATTGATGGTGGTGTTAGTGGTCTTTTGACACCCAGGAAAAACGAGGGGGACCTTGGTATTGAGGGAGGGCTTGCCGCCATCTATCACACCAACACGACTGTCACACATACGCTTTTCCTGTTTCCTTTCATTGCATTTTTGCACATATGACACACTCAGGTAAGTAACCCAGCTTTTAGAAACACACCTGGAATTTTGCTTATGCAAGCTGCTGCAGGCTTGGCTTGACCCAAGATTCGTAGTTTCATTTGTTTTTATTTTTTTAAATTGTCAATTTTTGGGCAAGAATTCATAAAACCTTCCTTACTGTAGGCTACTTAATACAGGCACACAGGGTGGTTTCATTTGCATCTTCATTGGAACCTATCTATGGCATGATTTCACTTTTAAAGAAATGAAAATAATTATAACTGCAAAATACATGTATGTAAAAAATTCTGTGAAATCTATTAAAACTGCTTAAAGTCAATGCTAAACATACTGGGAATGGGAAGAATATGTATATTTCATGCAGATATACATGTATATGTGGGAACCTGGTTAGAGATTGCAATGTTAGTGGCTTGGTGTGTATAGAACGTGTGTGATTTATAAACTGGTTATTTAACAACTGCTTACTATACACGTGTACTATAGATATTTTTGAATAAGTTATGACTCGGACATGCGAATTTTCATGTATTTTGATCTAATGTCTGGGCAAAGCGTGTTGCTAATGGACATTTTTTTGCTTTGTTAAGGAACTTAACAATTGTCCTTGCTAATATTTCTTAAAATTAAATTACGTGCTCTTATAGCATGCGCAATTTTAAATTAATATCACGTTATTTTAAAGGTACATATGTATCAAGTTTAGAATATAGGCCCCTATAGGGGGCTCAAATCGTGCTGCCAACCTACTATAGTATTAACCCCCGCATTGTTGACACTACAATATCGTCTACTTTAAGTAATGTACATTTATATATACATGTATGTATACCTTAATAGTAAATACATAAGTATACATTTGTGTGCACATGCATATAAATCTACATGTACTAAAATGTTAAGGGAATGAACAGCAATATTCTCAGTGCAAGTTTAGACCTGCCCCATGCATGCGGTAACAGAAGTCATATATACTAATATTCTATACTGTTTGTAAAAGACATCTTTATATACAGTATCATATAGTGGCTTAATTGTTTTGTCATATTTCCTCTTGATTCCGAATGATTGGGCATTTCTTAAAAACCTACCGAATTAATGCGGAAATTTATTATGCAGAAATTATATAAGCATACATTGAAAAGATTTGAAAAAAAACTTATAGTATTATAAGAGGGTTAATTACCATCACTGAATATTGGCATTACCAAAAATTAACTTTCAGGTATATTAACGGTGAAAAATTGGCTATTATATGTTTGAAACCTTTACATATAACAAATTAACACATACTTTTATAATAATTTTATATGAAAACGTGTTGTCCATTGTGCTGATTAAGTTTAATTCAAAATGCATTAAAATATCAGCATAATGCACGTCGTTTGTAAAGCATAATTGCGGTAATCACAACATTTCCACTATTTGCTTCGTGAAACTTCATTAAATAATTATTAAACTGTAGAAATCGATGCAAAAAGATCGAAATGCATTGACAATATAATCGATTATATGGGCTGGTGGTCCATTGACATCATGGCTGCCACTAAGCGTATCTGAAAGGGTCAAATGACACTCTAATAAGCATGCACTTTCCCAAAATGCACGTGGTCTTTCGGTTGACTCAACAAAATGGCCTTATGCGTCGTGTTCAATGGGATAATCTATTTTTCTTCTCGTCCTTTTGGGGCTTAACAGTGGTGTATCCCCTATTAGGAACTACAATATTGATTAACGAGTCATGAATTTGTGAAATTGGGCATATCGCTGCTGGTATGCGAGCTAACAATGGCGGAACGGTCCTAGGATTTCTCGCCCTTGGCAAAATATCGATTATCGAAATAGCATCAAGTGCATTGTAACACTGTTTACGCCAATGGGTTAAACAGGCCTCGTCGCTATAGGTTAGAAGGTGATCGTGATTATTTTTCAATATCAGATTGCTCCATTCTCCGATTAGCCATGGAGAGATTAATAAATCTTTTTAGGGGCTTACATACATTTAGAAAGACCTGTATATACTCTGGATTCGCTGCATGCAGCATTTGATGCAAGAATATACTTTTTGTCACCTACACTGTACATGATTTTACTATATGAGACTCCAAAATCAAAAGGATTTTATTCTATGGAACTCTATGGCAGAGTCCCTTAATAATAACATTTTATGAGTCAATTATGAGACGCCTTGGTATATATATCATTGGTATAAAAGTGTGATGTTCCATAACCTGTTTGGACCATGACATTTAATTCGCCCAACATGCATAACAAACTATGATCTCATGTTTGGGACATTTCATATACATTATACTTTTACTGTAATATAATGATTTTTTTGCTCTATTTTTGATTACTGTGTTCGATGAATAATTCGTTTTAACATGATGTTATTTGTACTAATCGGAGTATGTTCAACGAATTTAAATTTCATTTTGCTAATATGCAGTGCTATAAAAATATTTGGGAAGCGATTCACGTGTAGGCTCTGCCATTTTTGTTTTTATACATGTAACGTTAAGCCTTTGATACGTACATTAAAAGTTTTAAATTTTATCTCTAGAAACACATGGTCGTAAGTCGATTTCCCCGCTAAAATTTTTAAATGGTGTAATCAATTCCGCTTAAATGTAAGATAATTACATAGCGTGTGAGTGCCTATTTGTAGAGACATTTTATTGGCTATTGAAATTAGAGTGGATATTAGCTTTTGTGATCTGATAGGGATCCACGCACCAAACATCTTATAAAAGTCAGATGAAATTCAATTTCGGCAGGTGTTATATTTTTTATGAAATATATAGAATGGTTGTTTTTATATACATTATAAGAGGCGCGTGTTCCTATTAGATTTATCTCGTCTTTTTTTTATACATCATATACATGTTATAAACACGGTTCTGGATGAGGCCACAAATATAGGATTGCATAATTTATGAGAAAATTTCTTCGAATTAAATTAAAATCTGTTCTTTCATTTAATATCAATTTGTTCGAGATTAAATTTCTTTCCTCTTTCTCGCTTCGAGTGCAAAACGAACCACGTGTGAAAGTGTGATTTCATAAAATTGAATATTCCATCCTCATTAGCATAAATTAAATGGTAAAAAGCTATAAAGATGGCTGTTGGGCTATCCCTAGCATGACTCGCAAGGTTATATGCTGGTTTTTTTCTCGATTGGTTTATTATAACGAGCTTGATTCTGCTTATGTTTTCACAGACAGTTATTTAACATAAATATCGAGTTATTTAGTAACACAATTACCCGTTGAATATATTATTTGGATAATATTAAGCGAGTTATCTTAAGGTAAACAAGGTCAGCAATATATGGAAATGAATGTCTCGCTTTAATTTTATTCAATCAAACCTGTTACATTGGCTACATCGATTATAAATTTTAATAGTTGCAGACCTCCTTGCGGTTCATGCAATGTCTTGAATTTCTAATAAACAAAGGCCACCCATGCATAGAAAGGAAGTTGCTTCAATGAGTTCATGTCTAAAATCGAATATTAGTTATTGTTAATTGCAAAATAATGCAAATTCAATACGATGCAATGACACTTCGTGACAAAATGTGTTTGTATCTTGGGAACATGACTGTAGGAGATGTTGTGAACTGGAACCCTTAATATAATCGAAGTTAATAGTCTGATTCACAAAAAACGAATTTGTATGCATTCCAATTTAAAAATATAGCTATTAGAGTGTGAATGTTATTAGCCTATAAAACGTGTTTAAAATCTGTCAATTTACGAGTGTGAGAACGTGTGCCACAATGAGCTAAATATCCTGTAACACCAGTTTTATTATAGCAAGTTCAGGTGAATTTCGTGCATAAACCGATTGTTAACTTGTATAATTTGAAATTTAGTATACGTGTAAACTGTATCTGATTTATATATCCAAAAATCAGAAATTGTCAAATGAAAGCTGGCTGAAAGGTCTGATATGGTAATGCACAATGATAAGAGACCTTCTACTGAAAAATGTATGATTTCAGTGTAAATTCACTATAGATTCAATAAAGTGGATATCGACTAATTTTATGTAAAACTGTAATGGGTCCCAAATTCGCGTCATCATGGAATTGTATAACGGAATTTATAGTGCCATCTGTGTCCACAGTGATCTGAATTTCTTTTATACCGTATTAATATAAATTTCACAAAAATCCATACTTATATATATATACATGTATATACAGTACATACAGGTATATCAGTTTGATCACTGTAATTGTAATACATGTGGTTAATTTCATATACAAAACTAGCTTATTATATATACTTGGACATTTCACAACTAAGAAATTTCATGTAGTGATCTTGTGTAATAAAAGCACTTAATATGCATGGTATTTTATTTGCAATTGACAAATTTCTTTCAAAATAAACTGTTTTCATGAGTTAATTTGTTTTGTAGCTATATAACAACCCCAGACATGGAAGGCACTTAAGCTGAGTTTTTCTTTAAAACTTGCCATACTAAGCCCGATTAAACGTGACGACAATTGAGCTTTCCCTTCTTTTCGAAAATCTAGCGAAATTAAAAATTTATACTTAGAGCCCCCTACATATTAGGGCTGGCGTCATTTTACTACTGAATCGAGATGGGTGGTCTATATTAATAGGCACATAATATATGACGCCTTTAAATCTTAACCCCTATATATCTAACGTACAGTCAACATATGGAGAAAGAATAGGAGGTAATAAAGCCTGGTTCTCCTGCAACACGGAGGATCCTATGCGGAAAATTTCTCAACTAATCATCACATAGGGTACTTGAGTATCCCATTTGATGAGATAATTGTGGCCTACCAGAAGAATGTAATGCGATATGAGAGAACGGAAAATCCAATATGGAGACTTATAGAGTGGGTTGCACGGGCGTGAATATAAATGATTAAGAGAATAAAATGTAGCATTGCCATAGTCACAATTTTGGCAATATGTTTTTATTGCAAAAAATAGTGGGAATTAAATCCCTTGCAAAAGCCTACTAGTTATGCAGGGTTCCAACAGATCTGGATAACCTGGAATTGTCAGAGAACGTTTGTTTTCTCATAACTATAGTTTTTGATTATCACAAAAGGTATATAAGAAATAGCAAACTCAAATGAATTGGTTTAAATTGGTAAAGTCAGGGAAATTAAAAAAATTAACGTAATTTTTTAAGATTGATATACAGTGATGGACTGCATTGGTTGTCCGGAGACAAAAGGGACCCACCCACAATAATAAACCCATGGGCTCAATTTTATTAAGAAGTAAATTTTTGTTTTAAAAAAATACGTTATAGTACATGTAAAAATGTGCAATTATAATTTTAGAATTTTTTAAAATTTGTGTGATGTATAAAGGGGCCCATTCATCAGGAAGCCACAGGGCAAGCCAACACTTTCCATGGATAAGTACAAGTTGTACAAACATGTATACCGGTATACTAGCTGTTATGTTAAATGCATGTGTATATCAAAAACAAAACGGAGTGCCCCTTTTGCCTTGGTTAAATATTAAATTTTATAAAGCATGGTTTTGAATAACGTTTTCAAACACATTTTAAACGAATGTTTCCAGAAATTATATTTCAGAAAAGTGTAAGGACTCTGGACATAATTTGTCGCGTGATTGACAGATGCTAGAACCCTATAAGAAATCATAATTTTCATGTATAGCGAGCGTATAACAACCATGACATAAATATGCAGGTGGTGATATTTTTCTTTATAGAGTAAATGCATATAAAAGTGTCCAATGTGGGGGATTTGATACTATACTACTATATCAAAATGAGACATCTAGCACAGCTGTATGTGGTGGCGCCACCTGGTCATCTTTACACTAGATGGCTCTAATAGACCGAACTATTGCTCCATTCTGTGTTATAACATAACTTAAGATGTATTGTTATCTTTATGCTGCATAGATCTTGTTTGCAAACAGAACAAGAACAGACAGGGACTATAGCGTAAAATATTTAAAAATGTGATGAAATTGGTATAGAGAATTTCCACGAATTTGGTCGTATCAGTGATAATTGCTATAATATAGTTTTAATGAGCTATAAACATGCAACGTGATAAGACAACACATCTGATTATGACCGTGCCTTAAGAGTATAAAGTTATTTTGCAAGGTATGTATACAAAAAAAGGCTGAGGCTCTATAAAATAAAATAAAGTTTTTGTAACCATGTTTGCATGTTGAAACCAGAGACAGAACGTTAAATCCATCACAAGAAACAGGATCTTGTCAAATATAGCACATTTAATTGAGTCACAATAGGGACAGCTGTTCGACATATTGGGAAATAATAAATTTCCCTCGAAATCTATGCCACATCATTTGGATGGAGGTACAGCTTGTTCACTTGCCCAAACAAAACCATATTAAATCAATATGGTGGTATTGGATAAGCCTCAATTAATTCAGGGTTATTATGTGCGTCGTGTATTTAATGATGTTCTATATAAATATGTATGTAATACATATACTGCTTGCTATCTATAATGACTTTTAAGAATCTTCAAAAACTAATATTGCAATTTTGGTGTTGTATTAAAGAGAACTTCAATGTAAAGAAACACCATTGTGAAACTTTTATGGAAAGTGTATAGGACTATAATGTTTCAAACAATACTTACATTCCAACATTGTCATAAGTCCATATCCTTTTCAAATATATATAAGCGGCACTCTCAAAATTTTAATTTTTCGACATTTGTATACACATTGTTGAGTGATATAAAGATGCTATTTCTTCTATAGATCGAATATCATAACACCCCATTCATTGAATTAAGTTAAATGGGGTGCCAAAATCTAATGTATATGCACATGTATATATAGTTACTGTCGATAAGCTTATACACATGTATATATGTGTTTTTACATTTGCCTATGCAGTTTTGTAACATTTTCTGCATAACCTGTCTAACAATGTCTAACAATTGCCCACACTTGTTTTTGATCTTAAGACTTATCGACATTGTTTTGATTCAAATAAGGTCACCTGTAAGCTAATATTTTAAGCGGAACCCTATTTTATATGATGCATCAATCCCAATTCGCACAACTTAGACTTTAGTTAACAACTTGATTGCACCATGGATTTACAAAATAACAATTTGCTCTACAATGAAAATGGCAAATATGTCTGTAATCTGTTATTTGCCAATCTATAAGAAGCTCTATGTAATTTCAAATTGAAAAACATATAGGCTGTATTGCTAAACCGTGCACTAAACTGGGCACCTATTGTATTTAGCGATAGATTACAATGCTAATCTTACCACTCGATCGCCATAAAATAATAAGGCAGGTCACAAGGGTCGAGGCGATAACCATGCATGCAGCTTTTGGGCCAAAGTTAAAGGGTGGCTAACGTTAACACTTCTTACGAGTCATTTAGCTATATAGCAAAACATGAAAAACAGATAAGGTATAAACATCCCTTTTTCATCAATTATGGATGCCCAATGCAGTTTATATAACCTACATAAATTTATTTCTTGTAGGTAGGATGAATTTCATTTTACTATACGTTATAGTTGGGCTTTTCGTCAAGTTTGAAGACGTCATAGGCCATAGACCTCCTGCTCCTCGAATACTTGAGGGAATGTGCATACCACCCTGATTTAAGATGGGACCAAATATAAAACACCTTATTATCTCTTAATAACTGCCACATTTTGGTGGGCCCCTATACTAATTGGCGAGCACGTGTTTCTAACTGACAGCCATTGTTATAGTTGTTATGGTAAATGAAGGCAAAATTAGTTAGACCTGCATGAGGTCTTTTATAAAACTATTAAATGTGTAGACCCTGTTTATACCACTTTTTTAGCTCATTAATCGCTGGCTAGTAGGCGGGCATGCATGAGTCTGATAAAACTAAAACACGCCTGGAAAAGCTTGGGAAAAAACTACCTTCCGGATCTTTCGAAAATAAGTTTTGCTACATTCACATTTCCTTATAAAGTTTATATAAAAGTGTTTTATTTATCAAATATGTTTTGAAATAATTAGAAATATTGGAAGGGGCATGTGTGCTTAAAAGCAGCATAATTTTCCTTTGAAGTCTTAATAATAAGTTTCAATGATTATATATACATGTATATATACGGTACTATAGCCCATATACTATCAAAATTCAAATGTCTGAAATGATGGAGAGGTTCGTTGAATGTTAAAATTGTAAAACGTGAACAAATTATTAATCAGTGATTAAATGTAGATTTGTCCACACAATATATACGCGATATATAGTCAGTAAAGGGCTTCATGGTCAAATTCTATATTAAATTTTCAATAATTGCAGTAATTTGCGACAGACGATAATCCTGTAAAAAAATCATTTATTCTCTGTGTCCATTCCGATATGCCAATATTATACAGTAAAAAGTTTAAAATCGAAATCGTTTGATGAGAACAACAAAGTTAAGCTATTTCAGATAATATAAATTCTATGTGTATATTTACAATTATTTTCATGTTTATTTTTCCACGGCTTTATACCAACATCGTGCGTTTATTCGTATGAAAAGAAATTTGTACTAATCATATATTAATTATCATCGTATTTGATTAAAAATTGAAAATTAAATTTGTTTTGTAATTAGATTACAATATTCTAAACAAAACTATAATACGTATTTGGGGGGAAATGTTTTGGGAACAAACGTTCCCCATGCACAACTAGCTCTGAATGCTAAATATATATATATATGATAAAATAAATTATTAAAACACACTGACAAAATACTTTTGAAAAAAAAGTCTGCATCATCACGTAAATTAAAAAGCAAACGATATGAGAACGCAAAAGTGAATAGAAAATGATATATGCGCACTATTGCTTTGATGTATACAGTATATGACCCATGGATACTTTTCAATGACATTGCTTTTTCTTCTAATTTGGCGAACAAGTTTATACATGTTTTAATATTCTCTCAAGATTTTTATTTACTAAAAGTTTGCATTAATAGTTTTATTAAAATCAGTTGACCACAAAAATGATCCCAATGTAATTTTTTCCTGTTACACTGCTTTCTAACGTTATGAAAATGAATACATTGTACGAGACCACATGCATGCATTAGGTCAATTTGGTCCATCGTTTATAAATTAGATAAAATAGCAATGTCAATTGAAAAAAAATATCCCTGCAAGTTGAGGACTTTGATAGGAAAAAGGGAATATCATGTGCTTCTCAGCACAATATTTTTTAAATGATCAGTCGAATTCCTTTACCTATTATAGCGCCATATATGGCTTGACCCTGCATTGTAATTCTACACGTAAATCAAAAGTATATAGTGGAATAATGAATGAGAAAAATAAGACAGTTTGTATATATGTTCGAGATGAAATGTGCATGGAGGTGGGCGAAAGATATCCCGGCAATTATAACTTAAAGATGAAATAAAAATGACTTAGCACAACAATGTATATGTGATCACTGGGCTAATGGTAACAAATTTTATACATGGGCAAATTGTTGGAAATTTTCATTTGAAAAATTAACCAACCTCACTGTATACAATGAGAAATGGACTGACTTGAAATCTGGCTTTTTCATTAAAAAGCATTCATCGAAGTTTGATTAAAAAGTAAACATCTGAAAAGTTTGCATTTCGTGAATAATTATATATCGGTCGGTTATATAATGTAAACGATTGACGCAAAATTGTTAAAAATTAGAGTGTTAGCTCAACACACTGATTGAAAACGAAACATTATACACAAATTGAAAATATATAAAGTTGAGAAAAATTGGTGCTTTTATGTTTTCGAGCGTGATCAATCAAAAAGGTTTTCCATTTCAATAAATAGTTTGCCATTTTGAATATTTTAAGACTAGGTTTTATCTTGATATTGTTACTTCGTGCCGAATTCAATTGACTATTTTTAATAGACGACTTAACCTAAAATCCCCCATTAATTTTGCTATTCAACAACATGATTAATAACGATATATATTTTTTTTATCAAAAATCTAAACTTTCTAACAAAGTTTGTTAGAAGTTTAATGAATTCCCACTGCATTTATGATATGGGTTTTCCCCACAGTCATCTTGCAGATATATCAAAATATGAAATCACTTCAAATTGGCACCAAATCATACCAAGTCGCTTATAATTAATACAACAAAAAATGAAAATAACTGACGATCTTGACCTTCTACATCAAAGACCATCATTTTTTTTCGAAATCGATGCACATACCCACTTCTTCCGCTTACATAAACACTGTGTTTTGTAATATAATTCTATATATAATATATACTTTTTTGGTTATTTTGATAAAACATAAAATAAGAAAAAACTCGCTTAAAACACTATATGTATACTATATATAAAACAGCGTCAAACTCTGTCCATTCCGATGTTTATATAAAAAATAAACCTTGTCTTTACGGAAATGTTATAAAAACACGTTCTTGTGGAAAATATTAAGGGCTTTTACTATACTGATGGATGGATGTGGAAAAGTATAATGAACACGTTGCCATAGAGGATATACAAAGAGGTATGGATATACACGAGCGTATGGGTAATACATTTAAATCTGATGTGCCCGTAGTAAAGTTCTTAATTCAGACTTACACCAAAATATGTAAGAATATATTTTGAGCCATTTTGACCATTTTGAGCATGCATAATTTCTAAATTAACATTATAATGTAACGAAAATAACACGTGTTTAAAAACGTGTTGTTTATTAGCTGCCCATACATAAATTTAAATTCGATTAAGGGCCAAAAAAATGGAAGAAACCGAATAGGTTCTTTTAGATGCAAAAACAACATGTTTTTTTTACTATAAGTGATTATAATAAGAGGAAAACATGTTGCTTTTATACTACATGTGCTGACAAAGTGTTTAGACGTTAAGGTCGTAAAAAAGGCATGCTAAAAGCGTTTATAATTTACTATAATATTAAAAATGGCTTACTGTGTTTGGGGCATGTTAATTTAGGTTTAACACGCAATGCAGTCGAAAATCCAAACTATATATAGGGATTAAATCCTCGATTGTTGTATATACAGACACGTGTGAATTTGAAAAAAAAAATTATGGTATAATTTAACACGTTTCGAATAATTCCCAACCAAAATGGTGTGGTACTTTTCCAATCCCATAGGGCCGTTTACAAAAAAAAAATAGCAAATTTAAACTGGGTATACGAACATGTGACACACATGCAGTTTTGTGAGGTATAAAAAATGTATTATCAAAATATTATGGCGTTATCATAAAAAAAAACTTACAAATTTAGAGAGCATTTCACACCGACGCGGAATGAAGAAACGAAATTTTGGTTAGGGCCACATACAGTATACACACAGAAGTAGGGACATGCAAAGTAGTTATTCCACACGTTTCTAACACTAAATTGGATTTTTCCGTAAGGACAAGACACGCATTGGGGCATCGGAAAGACAGAGTCGCACGGTGACCGCGGATGAGTTTTTAAAAAAAAAACGAAATTCAACAACAAACATAAAACATGACCAGAAACTGGTTTTGGTTGTTTTGTTTTTTATACAATTTCTACAAGCGTGTTGTGTGCGATGGCTGCATGAGCTGTCCAGTGAGGTTTTTTTTTTTTTGATTATTTTATCTATACCTACTGGTCAGCTGGCTGGTCCATATATACAGCATGCGCACGGAGTCAGTGGGCTGCCAACGACTGGGCAATGGGATGATGGGCCATGAGGTTTCCGCTGGAGGACATCATCGGAGGACTGTGCGAATGCATGGGACTGGCATGCATTAAGAGTTGGTGTCCTCCGACGTGTGCCTGCATGTGTTGCCCCCCATGCTCGTGCATCAGGCCAAGATCGCCATTATGATTAGGGTTAAGAGTACCTGGTGGCGTCATTCGCTTTTCCTTCTGCCTCCTGTTGCAGAACCACACCCGGACCACTTCCTTTTCGAGCTGTAAGCTATCCGCTAGCGAGGTGATCTCCTGCGCCGAGGGTTTGGGCTGCTTGTGGAAGTGGCTTTCCAGGGCCCCCTTCACCGTCACCTCGATGCTGGTGCGCTTCTTGCGCTTTCGGCCCTGGGCCGCTATCTTGTCGATGGACGTTGGAGAACCGGTGGTGCTGTCCGCCTCCTCCAACCACTTTTGCAGCAGGGGCTTCAGTTTGCACATGTTCTTGAAACTCAACTGTAACGCCTCGAAACGGCAGATGGTGGTCTGACTGAACACGTTGCCGTACAGGGTGCCCAGGGCCAGGCCCACGTCGGCCTGCGTGAACCCGAGCTTAATCCGACGCTGCTTGAACTGTTTGGCGAACTGTTCCAGATCGTCCGAGGTGGGGGTGTCGTCCTCGCCGCTCTCGTGGTGCTCCGTGTTCGCCGGGGACTCGTTGTGCAGGTCCCTTAGCGAGGGGTGCATGGGACCCCCCGGAGGTCCTCCGCCCAGCATGCCGTTCATGCTGTTGTAGTGGTGCAAAGGCGACGAGCCGTTGGCGGCCATGGGCAGGTGATGGCCGGCCGACACCGGCGTGTGCCAGCCGCCGTGGTGCGGGGTCATGTGCTGAGGAGGCCGGTGGTGCAGGGTCCCAGGGTGCACCTCACTCTGGGGGGGTTTAATATCCTGGGAATGGAGCACGGGCCCGTGGCCAGACATGCTGGGAGGCCAGTGTCCGCCATCGCCGTGGCTCAGGCTGGCCCACGGGTTGTGGCTGAGAGGATGGCCGTTAGGCCCTTGGTGTTGGGGCGGCATGTACTTGAGCTCCTGCTCGCGGCTCGAGTACCCAGCCTGCGAGGTGGCGACCTGCATACTGGTCGTGTCTGACGGTGTGCTGCTTCTGGAAGACACTATACTTGTGGCGATGTAGGGGTTTGACGCCGTGGTAGCCATGCAATTGGGAAGTAATTGCCTGATCTGACTTGCAAAACCGGCCAGGATCTGCTAATGGCCAACCCAACGACGCCAGCACGTGGGCCCCATTGGACGGGCGCCCCATAGACTACGCCTAGAATGCCATGGCGCCCTCCTCATTGGCTAGACCATGACGCCCCGTTCAGAGCCAGGCAAGAGCGCTCGACAAGCGCCTTGCTCTTGCACATGAAGGTTACTCTCCGCAGCGCCGTGCTCCGAGATGCATGTCGAAAGACGGGAGTGGGGCTCCCCAGGGGGCGCTCCTTGCCGTTTGGAGCCCCCTGGCCGCGAGGGGCGGTGCGTGGGCCTTTTGATGGATGATTTCTATCTCCTGTTGCAGCGGTCGGGGGGCCACAATGGACGCCAGCACGCTCTCTTGGTCCACCGTTTGCACCCCGCTTTTTTCTTCTTCGGCTGCCGTCCAGACGAATTGTTGTGAGGTGGTGGGAGAGTACGACGTGTCATGTTCCTGGACTAGGGGTGATGGTTGACCAAGGCCAGGGTTTAACGGCGTGAACCTTGACCCCTGCATGGCTGTGCCTTGAAGCGATGGAAGGCGTTGTCTGTGCAATACGATGAGTGTGGAGGAAATGATAGGGCTTGTAATGACTATGATAACATTTGAAATGCTATGGATGGAAGTGTGAACAATCTCAAATAGTATGGTTACAGTATGTCCAAGAAGTTTATATAGTTGCAAATGGAATATGGAGAAACAACAGGGTTCCCATATACCTGGAAAATGTGAAATTGCCAGGGATATGTTATAGATTTAGACATGAGATAGTTTGGGAAAAGTGTTTTATTTTGCAAAAAGTCGGGGAAATTTAAACATTACATTTGTTTTCACAAAAGTCAAGAGATTGAATACTGCATGAGCCAGTCCTGCATCTCTGGAAATGGGAATTTTCCATTTTAAAATAATTTTACTCGTATTTGTGTGGCTCGAGTATTTTCTAAAAAATATATGAAGTCAAGGTTATCATTTGCAGAACATTGTAATTTGCTTTCTGAAATAGTTTCTTTTAGCAACTAGACAAGAAGTTTTTAGGGGCATTGTAATGTTTTTGAATGAGTCAGCTTGAAAAGTCAGTGATGTTGTGGGTATGTATGATCATGCAGAGCATTCCCAAATACAGTGTGTCCAAGAAGTTGACATTTGCTGGCCATGCAATAATCAATGATTGGGGAAATCCAGAAGTAATTTCAGTATAATTCTATATAGAAGAACAGCATGCATCATGAAATTAATTATAAGCATGATTTTAAACAGGATAGATTCAAGGTAAATGCAATTGGACATTCATGTTGTGCCATCTAGTAGAAGGAAACGCTAGCCTTGACAAACTCTGGTGACATACAAAAAGCGCCATCTAGCGAATATGAGGAAATACGCTTGGTGTTAACATTTTGTTAAAAAAAAAACTGTTCGTGTTGCTTATATTGTCTTTTTATCAAGGCAGTTAAGTTTTGTTACTTATAACAATGATAAAACAGCTTAAAAATGTGTGCTCGAATTTTTGGTTAGAGAATTATTATTATGCATAAGCACGCACACTTTTCCCGTTTACTTTTTAAACATTATAGCCTAAGTATAAACGGAATATTAAAAAAGAATTCTTCAAACTAAATGAGACACATGAGGACAAAATAATTCATTGGGAAAAATACCTATATATATATATATGAATTATTTATATTAGTTATTTCGACCTTGTAGCCTTCTGTGAAGAAAGATCAGTTAAGATAACTTCAATAGTTAGAATAATTTGCCTACATGTGTATCGAAAGTAACTTTTATAGTACCCCTAACCAAGTGAAAAAGTTACAGTTGCATACATGTATATTTCCATATATGGCGTATGTTTAGTGCTTAAAGTGAACACATGTGAACACCAATGAATATTTAGGTAAAGGTTTGCAAATATGTATCCTATTGTATATGGTCATGCTTGTTTACTTATAAGGGTGCCCTATTCCTACCTATTTTGGCTCTACCGTATAGTTGACTATACATGTATATGGTCATTTAAGGTGTAATATTGCATCATATGATATATAATAACATGACGCAATGACACAGTGTTTATATTCCAATGATAAATATGGTCCATATAATATTGTATTTCTATAAATGCTATTAGGGTAAATATATATAACCATGCATATATGGCTATATCAAAATTTCTAAATATGAGACTTGTATATATTTTCACTATAGACAACTAGAAGTTTTTATAAATAATTTATTGATTTTTTAAAATGCTTTTCTATCTTTACTGTTTATCTTGACTGTTATAATCATAATCATGCAATGAAGTGCAAATCACATGAATATCCTGATGATTTAGTGCTAAATTTTAAATTTACTGCATAGAAATTTACATGTGTAGTACTGTTAACTGCAAAATAGTGCATAAGTGAGAAGTATACATCAAGATGTTGTACATCAACGTTCCAACGATTTCTTATGCAATGTTCATTTTTTAACATAATTGCACCTAAAGCGTAGTAGCCTGCCTTATAGTGATTAATTTGTGAAGGGAGATGAGGGTTGACTCTGAACTAATTGCTGATTTTGTTTCATTTAATGGGGATGTGTGTATTCTCTTGCCTTAAATCCCATTCTCAACCCCCCTAGTTCGATTTTCTTCAGGATCGTTTTCATTGATGTGAGACTGGTAATGGTCTATCAACGGACGAAATTGCACGATTTATTGATGCTCTTAATGGAAATGTTTGCTTGTACCATTCTTATTGTAATGGACACTTAAGATTGAGCAGTTTATTTTAGACCGAAAGCAATTCTATCAAATTAATCCTGGTCATCTTAAAACAGGCGATGACTCTACATACATAAGGGTTGCACGAATTGCAGGGTGGAGATTAATTTCATTTAATTATATTAATTAACATTATTTTGAAGGCGTCACCATCGTGGTTGTTGTGGTAAAGACGTTTTTTTGATCATGTATTGATTTTTATATATATGCATTTTTGAATTTAATTTTTCTTTCCATGCTATAATTGAATCGTGTACTCTGACAACCTTATTGGAAAATGTCAGTCTCGTATAAGAAAGAGCTCTCTGGGGTACAAGTTCCCCATATGCTCATTACTATTTTTATACAAAAACGCGTACTCAAAATGAGTGATCATGGGGATGGTCGAAGCAGAAGGGGGAAACGAATATATCCTTCATTTTGGTTGCCAATATCACCTCTCATGTTGGGCTGTCCATTTCAGAATCATCGGGAAATGTACTTTGATTGCACTCGAATAAGTTTGGAATTTTCTCTGTTAGCTGAAAAATCAAATGCATATAAAATACAGTTTATTATTATATAACATATACAGTACGCATCTTGTATGCATCATGAATTAATCATAATTTGCAGGAATTTCTCTCAGAATTTCATGAATTTCTGAATTTTATGCGGTCACTGAAATTTCCCTTATTTAGTTGATGAAATGAGATTTGATTTATAAGTTGTACAAGTATTTAGTTTATAAGTTTCATACATTTTTGTAATAACAGTAAAAGCTTTTTGGGATGGTTCTTGTTTTCTTGAATGAGTGGAAATGACCAAATCTTCATCACAAGAATCTTAAATGCAAGATCGAACTTCTAAAATCTAATTTTATTTTAAATTTGCTAACTGGTTTCCTCTCTTCAGGTATATATAGAATTATACATATCTGTTTCCTGTTCTATTGATCCGTGCTATTTTGCATGGTGTGTAAAGATGACATTGCAAATAGCAGCATCACAGCCATGCTGAACTCTGTTTTTGGAGCAGCCTAAGGATAAAATAGCATTACCTCTGCCTATCACTGACTTGACTAGGCTCCTCAAATGATATTATGCTCGATAATTGAACTGAGGTCTCGGCAGCACGTCAAAGAGGGACTATCCCTAATATGATTATTGATCTTGGTTATAGGCCAAGAGGGATTTCAATGAAGGCCCATAAGAGAAATATACATAAAGGGGATGGGAGCGTGAAACTAAGGCGAGCAATTGCTTTGCCACCACACGTGGAAAGGTTATCTACGAAAACCTTACTTCTATAATCTATTGAACGAACCTTGAAAAAAATCTCTTAATTTAGTTTCCGTCATTTTGCAGAATTGTTTTTTCTCTTCTTTCTTCTCCTTCTTCTACTTGGTTTTCTGCTATGTACTCTGCTGAATTTCTTTCGCAGCTTTCGTATCGATTTGTAAGGTTATAAAATAGCTAGTGGTCTTTAAATTTAAAGGCATCAAGTGACGTCACTTTGAAGAATGCAAAGTACTTGATGCATAATTAATTAACGCAGTTCAAATTCTCCAATGACCATCTATAGCGACAATTTAAGGTATAGATCTATAAAATGTGGAATTGTCAGGGTAATTTCATTGGAGTCACAGGATTCATTCTGAAAAAAAGTCAGGGAAATTGAACATATTGCATTTAACATCTATTATTTATAACAGAAGTTGAGTGATATGGCAAAATTTAGCCAGCCTAGCCTGAATCTGCATTTGGGGAATTTCGCTTTTTACTTATTTTGTAAATCCAAAAATTGGCATCTGTTTTACAGCTTTTTTTCCGTAAAAAATATTGTTTGTTCTATCTTGAAAATGATGAATATTCACTAACATATACCGGACAATTTTATGTTAATTATGTTATTTTTAATCAGATATATCGCGAGAAAAAATAATTTGTAATAGTATAGTTTGTGTGATCCTATGTTGAATTCAAATGTTCTGAAATACAACTTCTGTTAACTATAGATTGTCATATCAATTTTTTAGTTTTTGGCGAAATTGGAAGACTGGAAAAGTCAGGAAAGTTTAAAATTTCATGATAATTATTGCTATAACTATTAGTTAATTTTGAAATGTTGAATTTTGAAACCAATCTTTCATGGTCACCCTGATACAGGGCCATGGCCATCTTGGCAGTACGTGTTTCCCAGGAAGTATATCAGATTTGATATTATATATCACTGCAAAATGTAGCCTACGATCCTACATTGATAACATTTGTCATTTTATTATAGTCTTTGGCTTGCCACCTTTTGGGCTACCAATCATAAATTCAAAAAAAGTATACAAGTGAGCTTATCGTTAATAATCAGAAAATTTTAGAAAAGCAGTCGAAAAAGGGAACCAAACTTTAGACATCCAACAACGGACAGCGCCAGATAGTTATCTGTCATTATTTATAACCTCACAATTTCGACGTTTTATAAAACCTGTTGCGTTGTTGCCATTTCATGGACTTTCTATAAAATTGTCCCCGTGATAAATATATTTTTTTCCTTCATTTTTTGCCTGGTTTTTATTCCTCTTTGTCAGTACGATGATCCGAGACACGTTGATATAATACCAAGTTAATATATAGCAGCCATTTTTAGGTTTTTGTTTTTCTAACGTACAATGTAATTCGTAATCAAACAAAACTTTGGCATTTCGTGTGGCTGAAGAGGTTGCATACGTGCACTCTTCCACATTAAACAATAGACTTAAATAGGCAAGCTTTTTTCCATTGTTTGTAAAATTATCTTTTAATCTGCCACTTTCGACTTCCAATGGGCTAGAACAAGTCATATATATATTATGTGGACTTAGATGAAATATAGCTCCTAATTCTCAACTCATTTGTGACAACTAAGTACGTTTATCCCTATGAAATGTCAGCCAGTTTTCCGACATTTTTTACGTCTTTTTTTACTCGTGATGTACTTGGAAGTAGACTTTGGATCTTATTTTCCTAGCAGCCACCTGCAAGTGACTGCCATAGGAATTAAGAAACTTAGTTTTTATTGGTATTAAGGGGATCGAAGTGATTTCCTAATCCGAATAACGCCATAAATACGAGTTAGTTTCGCTTTGCCTCGTCTACAGGCTCCCTCTGAGGGTTTATTCAGCTTTTCATGGGAGGTATCAATTATTAATCGAACCACAGACCGTTATGGCCAATCTCCAACAAACCTTGCAACCTCCCGTGCTGCAAAAAATGAATTAACATATGCACGCTTACGGCTTAAAGTTCAAATTAGATTTTAATTGCTTTGCGGTATAATATCAACCAATTACCATTAGTTGGCTTGCGGAGATCTATATACGAACAAAAACTTATCTAATGCAGTGATGCTTGCAAAAGTTCTATTAGAGTTGTGGCATTTTCAAGCATCTCCTTATACTTGCTAATAAAAAAAATATATAAACCAATCAAAAATAATGCACCATTAAAAGCACTTTTTCTATATTTTTCAAACACTCATTGTCAATAAGCTGCTTCATTTTGCATATATTTTCCATTACTATTGAAAAATCTTATTGTGTGAAACCATATATTAGATTATCCATGGAACATCTCATTGACATGCAAATTTAAAATTATGTATCTTGTTGAGTAAATTTCTTTTAGAGAGTGGTCTCATATAGTAGATTAATAAATTGTTATTATTAAGGGACTACTACCATAAGTGTTCCATACAATAAAATCCCTTTGATATTGGAGTTTCATTAAGTCCCATTGGGTGTCTCACTGGTTTCATTGGAATGTTTCATAGTCTCATGTAATCTCCCATATAGATTTTCTCTATGATACCTAATAAGTTATTTCACTTGGGATAAGAAAATACAAAAGTTGCAACTTTTTAAATCAAGTTACATTTGCATGCACATTAGTTGAAAGAATTAAAAAAGAAATTGATTCATCTTGATTAATGTTAAAGTACAAAATTCAACAATTCGTTTCATTTGCAGGATAAGATCATTTATCTCCGTATATTTTGGATTGTCTAAATATGCTAATTTGATTTATTTACTCCAAACAAGCTACATGTAGTTTAAGACGATTAAAAAATTGACAAACTTTATTTCACTCTTAAACATGTGTTGTAAATGCCCATAACTGGCACGCCATCTACCGAGAGGTCCTTCACATCATTTTTTCATTGTGTCGTTTTCAACATTACTTTCAACTATTGCGAGGAAGCCCCCTGATATATCTAGCTGCTAAATAAAGTATATTTATGGCGCATCCTCTCATTGCTATTCAAAAATTGTCCCATAAGTTACAGCCTTGTTTTTGGATTCATCTTCCTTTTTGTGTGTGCCAAACATAAATGCTGTTTTATGAGGAAGTTGGCGTAAATCCCATGTTTTTATCCTGTTCGTTATTTTGTTTTCTATCCGGGGTGCCTGCGACGTCTTTCTATATCTAACTTACACTCTTGGTGTTCATCAATGCAATCCTTCATTAATTTTATTGCTTAATTACAATTTACGACGTTTAACTGTATCGTAATTAGACTACTATTTTATATGGTTTTGTGAATGCAAGTTGTCGAATATCACTATCGTATAATTTCACCAAGACTTTTTATGTCCTTGTATGTTCATTACTAATTCAATGAAGCAGAAGAAAATGAATGTAATACATGTTTATATCCCCAATATCTGGACCAACATCATGCCTTTTGAGATGATATTAATGGAGATTTAAACGAATAACTGTTTCTTAATCTATAGCAAATTAGATTTGTTTCTTACCTTGAAGCTATAACAACCTCCAGGTGGATAAAAGAAAGTATTTGCTGGTCCGAAGTTTATGAGCTGAATTTTTTAAACTGCAGAGTAGTTGCAAATTTAATCAGCAATTCAGTATTAAATTATGTCTATTTAATCTAACTTTGTATAATAATTGTTGACTGCTTCATGAAATGTTCTTGTAAACAAACAATCAAATAATTTTTATGAGTATTCAAATAGTTCTATTGATGAATAATGTAGATTTTGCAGTTTAGTCTATTTAGCTCCATGCAATATACCCAAGTTAATAATATCAAGTTTTTTTTGTTTTGCACTGAAACGAAATTTGCACTTTGAAATTTCATACAATTGAATTTAGTTTGCATCAGTCTATAATGGTGCCTTCTCCTAGAGAAACTAAATCCAAATTTGTGTATAAAAATAGGACGTATACCTAGTTCCTCAAAACCATTAAACGGCGGACAGGCAGACACCTATATATAAGGGCAATATTGCGGTTTTATTATTGATTTTGACGCAAGCCTACTGTATATGCAAGTATGAAAATTTGATCCTGTTTTTGTTAAAGTACAATTTTTTTTCTTCCAAAAAAAAAATGACAAAAAGAGAAATGGCGATCGATTTTACTTTACTTTACCCCAACCAAAGCATGGTGATATTTTTTTGTCTTTGTGATGGCAGTTTTTATTTCAGGGGGAATTCTATGCATATCTTGCTACTTTGCCAATCGATCTATGCCAATTGCGAAATGGCTGAAAAGTGTGCTGATGTCACTGGGAAAGGGAAATCTGCTACTGGCAAAGAAATTTACTGCTACATAGACCACTTCCATATATTTAAACAACGTATGAATCTGCACATGCACAATATACAATCCGTGGACATATAATTCAGTTCTGGTAGATATTTGGATAAAAGAATAAAATGAATTATTTCATCGATAGGCTATCTACAATGATGAAAATTGCTATTTATGTTAAAACATACATATGTGGCATAAGATTGTTTCATGTGGGTTCCCACAGACCTGGAAAAGTTAGGTAAATTATAATAAAAATATTACATTTGTTATCAAGTAGCCATCATATCAAATAATTATACGAAATTCAAGATATTGCACACTCATCCAGCACTGCATAACTGAAATGGGGAAATTACCTTTTAAATTATTTTAAGATTTTACATAAATAATAATCGACATGTTTTTACACGATTTTGAACCAAGGCATGTTTTTTTATATCTACTCATACAATTATTTAAAAATACAAATTACTAACTTCCTAATAAAAACTTATTTGTATTAATTATGAGCTTTAATTCAGAATTTCAGATATGACAAGGAAACACAACTTTTTTAAACTATAAGCTATAATTTAAGTTATACCAATATGACGTTAAGGGGATCATTTGCAGGAATAGTGTGAAGTTTAAAATTTCATTTATGCGGGAATCCTTTATAAAGTAAAAAATTAATTTAAATGTACATATAAAAAATTATTTGTATTCGATGAACAAAATTATTCCACTAATCGCTATTTGTGAGATAAATATTCGCAAACATTTCAACTTGCAACCTATAATATCGAGTCTAAATTTATTTGGTTGGATGAAAGGTCTTATACAGCATGCCAAGTTTGCAAACGTATAAATGCAATGATATTATGATGCAAATGATATTCTGTTTTTCATTCCCCATTGCAAATTAAATGCATCACGGATCAAGGGGAAGCAATTTGTTTTTCTAAACTGACCGCAACATCCAAATGACCAGTGTTATTCTTTTCATCTTTTCATGCATTTTAAAGCCAGAACGTTTACTTAGAGGATACAATTTTAGCATTAATGCAAATATCCTACCTCTGTTTATTATTGTAATGGTCAGTATACATGCAATAAAAACACAAATTTGAAAGTTTAATTTCTCATAGAGTCACGGTGGTATAACACATGATTGTGGGTTGCATAACCCTAAAGTTAACTTAAGATTAACATAAATTGTAATTGTAAAAATAGAGATTATATTACAATTCGAGATTCAAATTGACATAAATGTGAAATCGTAGTTGTTTTATAAATTTAGAGAGAAATTTCATGAAATAGTGAAGTATATTGTTCCTGTTTGAATACAACTGCATGTGCATGCTTTTCAACCTGTGCAGACTAAATTAATAATGAAATTTAGGGTTCACTTCATATTTTCATTTCGGGAATGCACAGCAATTCACAGCAATTGATAAATTACAGCTAAAGTTGTGAGAATATCATTTCAGATATTTTGTATTTTTTTCTTAATTATAACAGATTGCGGCCTCGAATCTTCAACATGAATTTGGCATTCGATGTCCTTTTTTCTGATATTTCCTGTTAATACTTAATTTTTCTACCGGTTAGACAAACCGACTCAACAGGTACCTAAGGCGTTCTAGTTGCATGCACATGATATGATATAGGAACTTCATTGGTGATGCAAGTAGCATCAGACTGCCTGGGAATTTGACTTTGAAGCAGTGGTGTCATAACTTTAGCTCTAAAATCCTCAAGGATGCTCTACGCATTTCTTCGTCAACTTGTTTTTCCGTAAATTAAACTTGAATCAGTTCATGTGTATGCATTAGTTGGATGCGTGCAAAATTGTATATCTTCACTCATTCACGCTTTGTCGATTTTTATGCTCTTTCTAGCAATCCACGGCTGCGAGCACAATTGCTTTTCAAAAAAAAAACTATTTGATCTTACAATGGGTGGAAATGTAGGATTCATTCTCACAACCTGCTCAATATATACATATATAAAGTAGTCCAACAATAAATTTTAGTTTAAGGAAGCATATTCGCAAAATGCAAAGTGAAGATGCCGTTGCTCAAGGTGTCTATATGCACTTGGAAATTTGAGAAATATACTTATAAATTTTGAGCTCCTTCGAAATTTAAACTATCACAATTATTGTATTTAAGTTTTTAGATTGTGTGCATTGTTTTTAGAATTAGATATAGTCTTTTATAAGCTTAAAACAATTCCTTGTGTCTTGCACTATTATAATCACATTTGAGCTATAACATCCTGCAACTTAAAAAAAATTGTGAACTCTGTAAAATAAAGTGGTATTACTAGCGGTTATTATTCTAACTTGATTAATTTTGGGGCTGTAGGTTTGGAATTGTCAACTTTTTTTTAATTCAACCACAATGAGACGTGGCGTCAAGATAGATTTATAATCACAATACCCTCCATAGAAATGTAAGCTTGGTGTCAGGGTGCCATGGTGATCTTTTTTTCACATTGAATAACTTGCTAACTCAGCAAGTGCAAAAATGTTTAATTCATTTCTCAACCTTTCGTTTGATAGGAGACCTTTACGTTGGGGGAAAATGTTCTGCTCGTGCATAATAAGGCTAAAATTAAGACGTTATAAGTATACCTGTAGCATTTTGTAACACGCGTATTTCCTTGCCAAGAAATTGTTTGGCAACACTTTCTTTGAGAGCCTTGTGCTCTAAGCTTTTTTCCAATGTTTCCGCGTGACATTTTACAGGAAAATGAATTTAGTCTATTATTTCACGGTGATGTTCAACATTTTTTCAAAAAAATGACCCTTGTTACTATTATTCATTCGAAGACAGATGGCTAGATTGAGGTGATGCCTTGAAGCTGATCTTTAAACTATATACAATTGTAATTTAAATATATAACGCACCGTAAAATGGTAGGCAATTTCATACGTTTCCTTTGAAACAGTAAAACAAAATTAATTATTAAAAATAACTGTTTTTATATTACGCATATAGCCCTGTAATGTTTTTGTATAAACCAATGGTAGACCCAATTAATATATTATTTGAAGCATTATTCTTCACATTTCAACTACATGCATGTCCATTATATCAGTACATTTGTAATAAGCAGGGCACAATATTGTACATGTACAGTGAAGCCTGCTAAAGGTAACCACCCAAAAAATGACCAAATTCGGTCACTGTATACAGGGGATCACTATATAAATGAAGATAATTTTTGTGAGAAAAAGAAAACATATATTTGTATATGCACTAAAACCAATATCTAAAAAGTGGTCACTATACAAAGGTGGTTACTTTGCCAGGTATTACTGTAATTACAAACAGAATTACAACAATAACCACAATGTTTTGTTAATATTACATGTAAGTGATTACCTGTATTTAATGAATATGATAATGATGTTATGAAACCCAGTATATTGGCATTTAGTATATATGACAATTTAAAATCAGGAATACATTTTAGGTACATTTATGTGAAAAACTTTTTGCTAAGTACATTACAAATTGCAAACCATGGCAATCGTGAATAATCATTTCTGAACATTTGAAGTGATATGATACCTGTATGAAATTAATTTTGAATAAATCAGGTACAAAATGTTTTGATAGTATTAGAAAAAAAATTCTCTTATTTTTGATTAATTTTCGAAATGTAAAACTAAAACGTGGCAATCTTGGTTATATGGTTTAAACTTGATAAACTCAGCTCCGAGTTGCATCAACAATAAACAAGTTCAAGTTAAAAAGATGGGAAAATGAATTAGCAACCTAAATCATGAAACCTGAATTACAAAAACATGACATATAACATGTACTGAAACAATAAAAATCGTGCACCCACCCATCAACAGTTTTTCATAAGACATACATGTACTTGTATATAGCCAGGAATTTGTACACGCAACATAATGGTTAACTGACAAATACCTGGATAACATTGAAGTCATCTTAATTAAAAATCTAACGTGGCAAAACAATGTCCTGTCTATAGTGATCGTCATTTTGAATTTCAATGGCCATTTCAAGGTAATAATTTTATACAACATGCACTCACCCGATTCAAAATATATAAAAAAAATGTAAAGGCTTGCATTGTAATAAGCAGTGGGAAGCATCAGTGGATTTCTAAGCAAAATTAGGAATTGAAATTTGATCCTGTTCATGGCCCTCTGTCTACATATTTAGCCCCTTAGGTGACAGTTTATACGATATCAAACTGAAATAGCAGGAAGATTTTTAGCGCGTTGACGGGTGGTGCAGCCACAACCCATATGGCGATTGATTGCGTGCAATAACTTGTAATCCAAATCATGCCCCAAAGCAGTTTAATGGTCGGCAGAGCTATGACCCAAGTAAAACAAGTTTGTCAATGCTGAATTAAAATGAAAAATCAATAAATCTCACCGATTGGGCCCAGACCATGAAAAAAAAAAGCTTGAAACTATCAAGGGAATTTGAATGAGGAGTATGGGAAAATTTAGTTTTGGAAAAGCTATTACAAGGTCCGTTCATATAATCAAAGATGATCGAATTGACTCGTTTAAAATGCATGAAATAATATTTATTTAGAAAAAAACCTACCAGAAATATAACAACCTTTCAATTAAGAGCAATCGCCTAGATTTAGTTATTGTTTTAATGTGATTAATCTGATGATTACCAAGGGATCTACTTACGTGTAACACTTGTTGATATTTATTAAAATTCCAGGTACAGTTGTCAAATATGTTTACTTTTTTGGCCCTTACCCCCGTACCACAGTTGCACAAATGGCGCTGCTTGAGACCAAGCTTCGTATCAAGTCCTGGGGTTGGTACAACAGATAGTTACATCTGAGCCACAGATCAAGGTTGGTCAATGAGGTACCTTGAGCAGCAGTTTTCAAAATGGCGAAATAAGACAAATTTCACGTGCACCATGTTGCCGGATTACAATTCTCATTTTTCCCTAGCAATCGTTGCTGTCGAGATACCGATATTGACAGGGAATTCTGTGATATTTTTGATTTTTCTTGCCTGGAGCTCCATCTCCGATTAGATGTCGATAATTTGGCAACTACATGTGGTACCGAATTGGCTCAAATTTCGAGCTTCGTCTCATCGGAACAGAAGCTTTAGGTAGAAAACTGCATGTGGTACGGGGGCTAATGTTACATTTTAAATATTAAAATATGATAATGATGACTTTTCCAATGACGAATAAGCAATATTACGTCAAAATTGATCTAATTTGCCATACTTTTTTGTATTTGTTTTATTGCTTATATTTGTTTCATATGTTTGTGTAAGTACTTCAGCTTAGTTACATACAAAACGTTAAAAGTAAACTTTATTTTAATGAAGAAGTTTCAATATAGGCCCTATATTTCATTTTTTGATGATATTGCTAGTTTGTTTTACATTTGCATTTTGTATATTTTGCTAAATAAGCGAAACATTTTTTAGGACAAAACAATTTTAGATACTAGTAGTTCGTGATTTGTTGTAATTCAAATATGCCATCTCGAGATATGCACACGTACAAGGTACATGTATATCCCATATGTGTGAACTTTGAGGTCAAATACATGTAGATACCAGGTTGTCATCAGTGTTTACAAAAACAAGGCACTCATCAGATTACTACTGCATTGATATACTATACATTATTTTCTATTGCAGAAACATGTAGTTCTTTAAAAAAAAACATGTTCATGTATTATATAAAAGTGTTGTAAGAATGTTTCATGCAAACAAAATTGCATATTCCCAACATTAATTTGGTTCAGTTTCCTTAATTCATTATATGCAATTTATACTGACAATGAATTTTTTCCCCTAAATAATTAATATTTCTATGTTTTAAAATCGTGTAGATTGTTGCCTTCTAGCATGAATACTAATAAGATCATTTTTTTTTTCGCTATGATAATAAACAAATCATTAATCTTGACCTATTTAAACGTAGTATTTGAATAATTTTATCTAGAACATAATAATATTACAAGAAAATTGCTGCCTTACATTTTGTAATAGAATTTTTATTACGAACTTCAATAATGCCAACGTTAAGATTATGCAAATGGCTTCACATTAAAGGAGGCAGGGATGCCAAGTTTATTTCAGAGGTTGTTGGGTCTATATTTTTAATCTTTTCTAATTGTCAACATTTTTGATTGTTTGTTTATCCATTTTTACCATTCGAACAAATGCCATTAGAAAATCGTAAATAACACTTATCTAAATTGTTACCATTGCTGACTTTAGACGTAAAATGCTGTTTTATCAAATAAAATGTCTGTATTTTTTTTTTTTTTCAATCAAACTTATTTTTTCTGATTACTGTAACTTCAACCTAAGAGTAATTTTATGCAAATTAAATGAATATTTTACCATTCATTAATTATGTTTATTTCACAGTTCAAAACATTGATTGATAAGAAAACCTGCTGGCTTTTAATCGAAAAAAAAATCCTCGCAAATTCTAATGGCCATCCAATTCATTCTTGATTTAATCAAATAATGTTAGTAACATAACTAAATTTGTTAGATTAGATTTTTTTCAAGATTTTGGACAAAACTAGTAAATAAAGAAAAAAAAAAAGAAAAGAAAACAATGGATTTTTTCAAAAAATCTGGACATTGAAAATGTCTGGAAAAACCAGACCCAGACAATGTTAAGGAAATGTCAATAGAAGTTATGAGAGGTGAGGGATTAGAGATTATATCGCATTTTTGTTTTCATTGTTTACTAAAGACAATAAAAATCAACCATTGAATCCTAAGTTTGACAAATAAACAAAACACCTGAAAACGCTGAAAAATTGTCAAAATATTTATAAACAATAACTTTTACAATCCCATTTATACATATTGATTGCAATGTTCTACTGCAGCCATCTCCATTAGGTCACTTTTTGAATACTTGTTTTTTTTTGGTTAATAAATATCTTAACGTCCTATTCCAGGATTGTTGCGAATTGGGCTACACTTGAAAAACTTGGATTCTTCGAATATGTCAAGAAAATCTTACAGATTTTAACTTTATTAACATTTATTTGTAAGTAATTGTCAGGAAATAAGTTGGAATCGACCATGTGTTAAACCTAAAGTTACCTATTTCCCCATTATAATTGGCAGGGTAGTAGTATACATATATTTTAGTATTAACTGATTAAATAACAGGATAAATCTGAGGAATTTGTCTTTGTAAATTTACTTTGAATTAGCCACATGTACATATTCTTCGCTGTTTTTTTTTTGACAATTTGTTAGCTGGAATCTGGGCAGTTTCAACGCTTCAATACCTATGTCACAAATGGATTAATTTAAAACTGTGAATAGAAAAACCACAAGGCGCATTTGAGGTAAAAGGGCTGTGAATGGAGTGTACTTGCATAAATTATAACAGGTGTATACACGCGTGAGAAAGGCTTGACCAAATTGGAGGAGGGGAAAAGGTGGCCGTGATTTGAATCTTAAAATAGGTGCAAGCGCCGCTAATCTTTAACCTTTCTACGACGCCATAAACCAGAAAAAGTGTCACACGATGTCACACGAATAGTGAATGACTCTGATATCGAGATATCACATGAAATCGCCGCCATGCATTTATAAATTATTGAAAATATCGAGGGAAGCCAAATATCTACTGCACTCATATGAGTAGTCATTAAAAGGACAAATCAGGGTGCCAAGTTGTCTGAAAAATCTGGAAATATACTTGGATTTTTAGCACCTGGAAAAATGTGGGGAGAAATATCAGTTGATGCTGGAACTATTGATCTGCATCATTATATTTCATTTACACCTTCTTCACTCCTACCAAATCAAGAGTCCTGATGTCCATTAAGTCTTGATCGAGTTGCGCGAATCCAATCAAGATGGCAGCTCCACT
>JAQGCC010000391.1:0-38758 GCA_034698905.1 Xestoiulus laeticollis
TGACTATGGCCGGATTTTTGGCTGAAAATTAATGTTTAATGTTATTATTTTAATATTTGAGTTTATACTTCTTCCTTAATTTCCTCCTTTTTCTTTGGGGGTTCACGTGCTCATGTGCTCCAATGGAAGAGCCGCCACTGTTTGCAGCATTGTATGAAAGAAGATATATGCATGCATAATTTTTGCTTAATAACGTGTGATTTTTTTCCCTCCAAATTTAGTCTATAGCAATCTTTTCAAGTCGAAATAATTTGCATAATCATTGCTCAATTATGCATATTTAATGAGGTTTTTCTCACAAATGAAAACCTGGGAGAACAAAATGCTACCGGTATATATATATATAGCCCTTAATGTATTAAATTATGATTTTGCAGTTTTTATAGCGCAAAACATAAGATTAATAAAATGTGGAAATTAAAATGTATGTACATGTATGAATGTATCAATTATACAAATTCAAAAACCATTTATCAATATTTGGGTATTTTAAACTGACCAGCATAAGAGGTACTGACAAATTAATTAATCGTCCGTTTTGAAGTGAAAAATGCTGACTTCGCTAGGCAGCATTAATTAATTAATTAATTAATATGAAGTTCATAAGCAGAAAGACAACATTTACATTTGAATCAGTATTAACTCACCTTCATATTGTTTTGTGGCTAGCAACTACAGTGAGAATGAACACAGCTAAAGCTGACCAAGTTCTCCCAAACATTGGCATAAAAACAACTTTGCCATCATAATAAATTCCAATGGATAACACGGTTATTATAATACTCAATATAATCAAGCTAACGATTAACAACATCATTCCCACAACAAAAAGCATTTTTGAAAATGCAAATTTAAGCTCACTAATAAATGATCTCATTTAGACGTGCATTTCGAGGGTTTAGTGAAAGCTTTCGTGACATTCCATCGGACTTTGGGTGATTTGTGTTAAGTGGAATTCGGAAGAAATGGTGTAACTAGAAACGGCATTGTTGTAAACGATGAAAACCAAACACATAAAACCAAAATGTGAACTAAGGATTATGAAAATGCCAAATAGTATGAAACAAAGGCAAGCAGTCTAGGCAAAAAAAGCTATCATTAAACTGAATACAAAGAAATGGTAGAAGTTAATATTTATTGAAATCAATTGCACGACCAATCCTGCAAAAACCAAATAACATATCCTTCTTTTCATCAAGTTCAACATGATAACACCTTTTTGACTTACTTCACAACCCTTTAATTTCGTACATAAATCCCTAATGGCTGACTGCTTGGTTCTTCCCATGATGTACAAGACGCAAAAGCAACATGTGTTAAACGTGCATAATGACTTAAAACACCTCGGCATACACTTTATTTGCGAATATTTGACAGCTGCGTAGAATGTTACTGAATTAGGTCCCAAGAGGATTGCAAATAGCAATATTAACAAGCTGGCAATTTTATGAATGCAATTGGACAAACAACCATAACGTACTGAAGGTGGAAAAAAATTCAAACCCAAAAGATAAAAGTAGTGCAAAATGGATCCAAATAAACACTAAATCATGAGCATTTTTCCCTAAATCCAATGTGAGGACCTTAAAAAGGAGGAATAAATGATAGGATTGAGTAATATATTCTGATAGCTATATATAGCTTAGAATTGAATCGATCTTTTTATCTTTTTCATATCAAATTTGAGAAAGAAATATATTATACTGCGGCATTTGTCAACACAGTTTTCTGTTGATATGACGATGAATCCGCCCTGTGTTTTCTGAATTCAGCACAGTAAAATCAGTAAATAGCATACCGCATTGGGACCTAACCATGGGATGTGCTATATGGAGTTTCAGCTATAGTGATGACCATAATGAATTGGATATTATAACCAAATAAAGATGCACAAATATATACATGTCGCAATTTAAAATGGGTTTTAACATAAACAAAACCGAAAAATACATATAGAAAGTAAATGTATACGCTCTAATATAAATGCATCTATGTAGATGTAGCAAATTTTTACTTTTTATTGGGTGTACAAGCATGTATACCTAAATATTTTTTCTAAATGGTAAACATGCATTTACTATATGTCAATGTGTTTTATTTGATATTTCTCACCCTCATTTTCGAATTTCTTAGTGGATGAAAGTTCATTGTTGCATCTGGTTTAGCATATAGGCGAGTATCTTTAATACCTGAAACGGTGTTCCTCCTGCAATTGACAACTTAATATAGTGATTAAGGAGGAAAATCTATTGAAACAGACTTTATTCAAAGTCCCTCGCCAAACCAATACACTGCAATTTCTATTCTTCAATTTAGCCCAAATACCCATCGATCTCTTCCTAATATAATATAAGATAATTAAAATGTAATTTTATCTAAGGCAGCAAATTAATTATTTATTGTACATCACATATAGTGATATTTGTTTGCTAGCAGGTATTGCCTGATGGCCTAAATATAAACCAAGACAATTTGTAATGTATAGTGATGATATGCTAGTATCTAAATGTGATCATGTAGTTACACTTAAATATTCAAATGCATTTCATAAATCCAACACTTTGCATTGAATCGATGTAGTCGTAATTAAAGCCAGCTATTTGTTTTAAATTCTTTTACATGTAATTAAATGTCCACGATAAACATTTTGTACAGTTCAGATAATTTTATTTGCATCATATAAACAACTGTGAATTGTTATTAGTAGTGATAATTACTAATTGTGCATGTTGAATATTAGTATTTTAAGAGGGTGCTTAAGAAATAATTTTTATTCAGTAGGAGAATATATTCGTTGGTTGCTATAATGACATTGCGTATATCCCAAGTGAAAAAGCAAAAACTGAAATTTTAATGGAAAAGATTCATTAAATCTTATACTCGTGAAATTAAAAATTTGCATATATGTTTAAAGAAATTAAAAAAATGATAAAATCTTTCAGTTATGATAATAACCCATACAATCTTCAGTAGTTTTTATAATTTCACGATGTCATTATGTATACATAATGTGCACGTACCATAGAATGCATTCTGAGATTAAAGAGCTATAGGCCGGTGTTGGAAAATAATCCTTATAAGAATGCCATATTTTCGATTGTCGAATGAATAACAGTAACAATATCCCAAGTGAAAAGCAAAAACTGGAATCAAAAGTTGAAATTAGCTCAGCATCACTTTAAGGTGCAAGGTATCCATCGAAGCAAACATTTGCAAACATTAAACAAAAAACACAGAAAATTTGGACAAACATGGGAACAAACCTTCTGCATATACTGGTCAGTGAACATTTGTTGAAAATACGTCATTTTAAGCAAACATTTTGAGCGTTTGCTGGTGTTTGCTCATAAAAGTGTATAGGTGAAGATCAAAGGAAAAACTGTTTGTTGGATGTTTGCTGGTCAAGGTGCTTCAACCAAGTTTACTGTGGCAAACAAAAAAAAATGATGTTTTTAGTGCCACTTGCATAATAACATGCATTAAATCTAGTTATTTCTATATTTTATCATTGCCATGTGAAATTAATTTAATAATCACGATTTTAACTCAAACTTATGAAAACATTATTACACGTGGCATTATTTATAGCTCAAAAACGTGCCCTAACCAAAATATTTTAACTAAAGCTATAATTAAAACATTATGATTAACTTGCACTTAATTTTTGTTTCATTCAGCTAGCTTTGTCAAATTATAATCTAGTGGTAGCTGTTTAGCAAATACCATTTTAATAAAGAAAGCCTTGGTAGAAGCACTATAATTAAACTATATTTAAATTTCAGAACTGTTTCACTGAATGTTTTTTTCGGTGTGGATGCAGTGTTTGTGCATGCTTGTTGCAAAAATGTTTGCCGCCAAACACTTTTTTCTGTTTGCTGTTTTTGTTTTATGTTTGCTTGGGTGGATGCCCACCTGAAGACACAAAACTTACGCTGAGTATAAATAAGTCATTGAATGAATCAAGATCCCCTAATCCCAACGAACAATCCAATGAACTTTCAATGCTCAAGTAATTCAGCTGATTCAATCGTTGCTTAATCAGATAATTTAAATGTATATATTTGCAATTTGTTACATTTGTAAAATAGTTTTGTAAATGATAACTGACCTGCAAAAGATGAATTGGTAAATTAATCAATCGTCCGTTTTCAAGAGAAGGGCAAAGAGTTTTTAAAGCCGCGTTCATCTAATGTTTGATTGATTAATATGAAATTCGTTAGCAGATAATCAACTTTAATTTCCTTTGTATAAGAAGCAAAAACTACTGACCTTCATGGATGTTTTATGGCTAGAAATGACAGTGAGAACGAACAAAGCTAAACTTGGCCAACTTCCCCCAAACAATGGTAAAAACTGGATGCAATTGTTATCAATTCCGACAGTAAACTTTGTTATTATAATGCTCGAAACAATTGAGCAAAGAATCAGCAACATAATTCCTAGCAAGAGTATTATGTTTGAAAATGCTGATTTAAGCTCACTAATAACCGATCTCATCTCTACGTGCATTTCTAACGTTTTTTGAAAATTTCCGTGACATTTCATCGGACATTGAGTCGTTTCTGTTAAGTGGGATTCGAAGGAAATGGTGTAACTAACAAAGGCGTTAGTGTAAACGATAAAAACCAAACACATGAAACCAAAATATGAACTAAGGATTATGAACTTGACAACTAATATCACAGCAAGGCAAACGGGCCAGGTGAACCAGCCTCCGGCTAAACCCATTACAAAGAATAAATATGAGTTAGAATTAATTGTAATCATTTGAGTAGCAAAACCTGCAATACCTAAAATACAAATTATTTTTCTCATTATGTTTAACGTGAAAAAACCCTCTTGAGTCACTTCACGATCCCTTAATTTTGTGCATAAATCCCTAATGGCTGACTGCTTGGACCTAGCGATGGCGTACAAGCAGCAAAAACAAATTTCGTTAAATATTCTTAATAATTCTAGACAAGTGCAAGTAAAGTTATTTTTGCGATCAATATCAAAATTGAAGCCGCTTTTTATCATTATAGAGGTTATTGTAGCAGTAGATCCCGAGTAAATTACCAAAATCCACATTAGCACACTAGCAATTTTATGATAGCATTTAGATAAACGACCATAGCGTACCGAAGGTGGAGAAAAATTCAAACCGAGAATATAAAAGTAGTGCAAAACAGGATCTAAATAAACTCTAAACTTAAGCATTTTTCAGTTATAATGTGAGGAGTTAAGGATATTTGATACGAGCTAACTGATAACCTACGACTACAATTGAAGACAGAATATATGCTGTCGCATATTTGGCAGAACGAAAATATCAATAAATGAATGTTTTAATAAGGAAACCATGGCAAACCTTTTAGGGATAATTGAGCACATTTTAACATTGTCAAAACAGGATTTGCTGTCAATATGACAATGAATACTATTTACACTTCCTTATTCTAGAAGGTTACTTTATTACACATAGGCTAATATTAAACCCAAATCTAACCCAATGCTGAGTGCCCATGGACATTTCTGAACATTAGGTTGAATTTAAGATAAATGTAAGGTAGATTTAACCCAACATTTGGTTGTTACACTAAAATTCAACCCAATGTTCACCCATGTTGGTATGTCCATATTAGCACTTAAAATTGCGTTTAATTTTATGCCTGGTTCGCACTACACGAAATCTCCGTCGCTCCACCCAAAACGTAATTTAGTTGGCGTCATAACCTCGAAATGCCCATTCAGTGGTTAAAATTACGGCGCTTTTACTTAGCACTTCAATTTCACATTATACAGGGTGTCCCAATAATTTAACATCATTTTAATACAATTATAAAATACATTTTATATTTGTCGCAATGTGTTTTTTGCATAATATATGCAATAAAAATTTGTCTACGCAAAAGACATTTGTCTGCGCATGTTTAAAATATATCTATAAATAATATTTACTTGCATGAATAGGGTTTATTACAGTTTAGTATTTATGTTAGTAGTTTTCAAATATTAGAACAAATATTAGTATTTTTTTAGTATTTATAGATAATATTTGTTTATACACTAGATTGTGTAACATAAAATTCAATAAATATGCTGTAATCATGAAATAAATGTCGAAATCAGTTATTTTTTCATTGTCTGCTCTTCTGAGCTGGAAAAATCATACTCAAAAAACAAACAAAAGAGCAGACGATGGCTTAAAAAATTCCTAATTGGACACGCCTTGGACCACGCCTACGCTAGGGTGAATTTGTTTTTGCGCATTGCATTCTGGGATGGGGGTACAAACTGCGCATGCGCGATAGATGAATGCAGACGAAAAAAACAGATATTTGAACCAGGCATTATCCCATCAGTTTTGGTGTGTAGCATAAAAATAGGACTACACATTTAAAAAAGCCAGCAATTTGTTTTTAATTCATTTACATGTAATTAAAAGGCACATAGAAAAGATAAAACATTTTTTATAATTCAGATAATTTTATTTTCACAGCATTAACAAACTTAGGAATTGTTTTACAGTTGCAGTTACAAATTGTACATGTAGAATATTAGTATTTTAAAAGGGTGCTTAAAAAATAATCCTTATTCGGTAGGAGTATATTTGGTGGTTGCTAGAATGACATTGTTTATATCCCAAATGAAGAGCAAAAACTGAAATGAAAAGTTAAAATTGGCACGCATTAATTTCAAATAAAATCACATTGAGTTAAGTCTAAAAAATGAATTACAGTGAATATAAATTTGTGAGATTACAGAGAGGTGTTGGAAAATAATCCTTACTCAACTGTAACATATTTGATCGTTGAATGAATGACAGTAGCGATATCCCAAGTGAAAAGCAAAAACTAGAATCAAAACTTGAAATTCAATGGCTCAGCATCAATTATAATTTTCACCTAAAATACTAAACTTACGTTGAGTATAAATAAGTCATCAAGTGAATCAAGGTCCCCTAATCCCAATGAACAATCCAGTGAACTTTCCATGCTCATGTAAATCAGCTGATTCAATCGTTGCTAAATCAAATGATGAAAAAGTTTATTTACAACTTATTACATTTGTAAAATATTATTCTAAATGATAACTGACCTTCAAAAGATTAATTGGCAAATTAATCAATCGGCCGTTTTGAAGAGACGGACACAGTGTTTTCAAAGCAACCCTCATCTAATGTTTGATTGATTAAAATGAATAATCAACTTTAATTTCCTCTGTATTATTTATCACTAGATTATGTTACTGACCTTTAGGGATGTTTTATGGCTGGAAATAACAGTGAGAACGAACAAAGCTAAACTTGGCCAACTTCCCCCAAACAATGGCAAAAAATGTTTGCAATCATTATTAATTCTGACAGTGAACTTCATAATTATAACACTCGATAAAATCGAGCAAAGAATCAGTAAAATAATTCCTAGCACAAGAATTATTTTTGAAAATGCTGATTTAAGCTCATTAATAACAGATCTCATCTCAACATGCATTTCAAGGGTTTTTTGAAAACTTTCGTGACATTCTATCGGACATTGAGTTGTTTCTGTGAAATGGGATATGGAGGAAATGGTGTGACTGATAAAGATGTTGGTGTAAACGATGAAAACCAAACACATGAAACCAAAATATGAACTAAGGATTATGAACGTGACAATTAATGTCAAACCAAGGCAAAAGGGCCAGAAAAACCAGGCTCCTACAAAAGCCATTATAATCACCATGTACGTGTTAAAAATAATTGTAATCATTTGTGTGGCAAAACCAGCAATAGCCAAAATAGAAATTATTCTTCTCATTATGTTCAACATGATAACATTCTCTTTATTTAATTCACGATCTCTTAATTTTGCGCATATATCCCTAATAACTGACTGCTTGAAACTAGCAATGGCATACAAGCAGCAAAAGCAGATAGTGTTAAATGTGCCTAATAACATCACATGATGCATCCCATTCCCCGTTAAGGAGGATGTAATAGAATAAGGTCCCAAAGAAATTACGAGAATCCACATAAGCACACTGGCAATTTTATGAACGCATTTGGATAAAGGACTATGGCGTACCGAAGGTGGAGAAAAATTCAAACCGAGAATATAAAAGTAGTGCAAAACAGGATCTAAATAAACGATAAACTTAAGCATTTTTCAGTTATAATGTGAGGAATTAAAGATATTTGATACAAGCTAAATGATAACCTACGACTACAATTGCAGACAGAATTTATACTCTGTCGCATATTTGGCGAAACGAAAATATCAATAAATAAATGTTTTAATATGGAAACCATGGCAAACCTTTTAGGGATAATTGAGCACATTTTAACATTGTCAAAACAAGGTTTTCTGTCAATATAATGTATATGGTGAATAATATGATAAATCCATATTTTGTAATGCATTGATATCGATGTAAAACCAAGCTATTTGTTTTAAATTCTTTATCATGTAATTAAAAGCGCATTGAAAACAACGATAAACATTTTAAACAATTCAGTTGATTTTATTTGCATCGCATAAACATTTTAAACAATTCAGTTGATTTTATTTGCATCGCATAAAAAAGATTGCATGATATAATGAATTATTAACAAATTCCAAAGTAATTTATCAATATTTTAAGTCTTTTATAATGACCTGCAAAAGATGTACTGAAAAATTAATTAATCGGCCATTTTAAAGTGAAAAGCGCAAACTTTTCAAAGCAGCTTTCATCTAATGTTTTATTAATTAATATTCAATTCATTAGCAGAAAGTCAACATTTTCATTTGAAAAAAAAACATACTTATAACTCACATTCTTGGTTATTTTGTGGCTAGAAACTACAGTGAGAATGAACATAGCTAAAGCTGGCCAACTTCCCCCAAACGTAGACATAAAAACAAGTGGGACATCATTGCCAATTCCAACAGATAAGTCGGTTATTACAATACTCGATATAATCGAGCTAACGATTAACAACATAATTCCCAAGACCAAAAGAATGTTTGAAAATGCCGATTTAAGCTCACTAATAACTGATCTCATTTCAACGTGCATTTCGAGAGTTTTTTGAAAGCTTTCGTGACATTTGGTAGGACTTTAATGATTTGTGTTAAGTGGGAGTCGGAGGAAATGGTGTAACTGACAAAGGCGTTGGTGTAAACGATAAAAACCAAACACATAAAGCCAAAATATGAAATAAGGATTATGAAAATGCCAAATAATATCAAACAAAGGCAGCCAGGCAAGGCAAAAAAAAAACTCCTATTAAACCGAATACAAAGAATTGGAAGGAGTTAAAATATATTGAAATAAATTGCGATATCAATCCTAAAAAAACCAAAAAACAAATCCTTCTTCTCATCAAGTTCAACATGATAACACACTCTTGGGTTACTTCACTAACCCTTAATTTTTTACATAAATCCCTAAGAGCTAGCTGCTTGTATCTTCCCAAGATGTATAAGCAGCAAATCAACTTACGTTAACTGCGCTTAATGACATGAAACACCTCAGCATAAATTCTATTTGCGAAAAATCTTCCATGCTGTTGATAGTTGCATATAATATTACGGAAATAGGTCATAAGAGGACTGCGAAAAGCAATATTAACAAACTAGTAATTTTATGAATGCAATTGGACAAACAACCTAAATGTATCAAAGGTGGAGAAAAATTCAAACCCAAAAGATAAAAGTAGTGCAAAACAGGATCTAAATAAATGCTAAACGTGAGCATTTTTTCCTAATTCCAATGTGAGGACCTTAAAATGGAGGAATTAATGGTACGAGCAATTCTGATAGTTTATATATAGCTGCGAATTTTCTCGATCTTTTCATCTATTTCATATCGAGAATTTGAGACAGAATTAATACATTTGTAGAATGAAAATACAAATTATGGTGTTGTTAATCAAAACCATGTTGGCAAACCTTTTAGCATGATAACTATAAACACTTTGTGCAATTGTCAAAACAAAATTTGCTGTTGATATGACAATCAATCCGCCCTGTGTTTTCTGAATTCAGTACAGTAAAATTTGTGAATAGCGCACCTTATTGAAACCGAACAATGGGGTGTGCTACTTGGTTAGATGTGCTATATGAAGGTTCAGATGACCATAATGAATCAGATATTATAACCTAATGAAGATGCACAAATATAAATGTTGCAATTTTAAATGTTTTTTAATATAAACAAAACCAAAAAAAACATATAGAAAACAAATGTATATGCTCTTAAAACAAGTGCATCTATATGGATGCAGCCATTTTTACTTTATATTGGGTGTGCTTGCATGTTTCTTAATGGTAAACATGAATTTACTATATGCTATTGTATTTTATTTGACATTTAATGCCCTCATCTTGGGATTTTCCATTGGGTGAAATTTCTTTGTTGCATCTGCTTTGGTGTATACGCTTTTTGTGTTGGAAAATAATCTTTACTCGGCTGCAACATATTTGATCGTTGAATGAATCAGAGTAGTGATATCCCAAGTGAAAAGCAAAAACTAGATTTAAGAGTTGAAATTGGCTTAGCATCACATTAATTACAGCTAAAACACAATAGACGCAAAGACAAAACTTACGCTGAGTATAAATAAGTCATCGAGTGAATCAAGGTCCCCTAATCCTAACGAACAATCCAGTGACCTTTCCATGCTCAAGTAAATCAGCTGATTCAATCGTTGCTTTATCAAATAATAAAAAGAATATATTTGCAATTTATTTCAATTGTAAAATAGATTTGTAAATGATAACTGACCTGCAAAAGATGAATTGGCAAATTAGTCAATCGACTGTTTTGAAGAGAAGGACAAAGAGTTTTTAAAGCAGCGTTCATCTAATGTTTGATTGATTTATTTGAAATTCGTTAGCAGATAATCAACTTTAATTTCCTTTGTATAAGAACCAAAAACTACTGACCTTCTTGGATGTTTTATGGCTGGAAGTGACAGTGAGAATGAACTAAGCTAAACTTGGCCAACTTGCCCCATACAATGGCAAAAAGATTATGAATTCCTCATCAATTCCGACAGTAAGCTTTGTTACTATAATACTCGATGCAATTGAGCAAAGAATCAGCAACATAATTCCTAGCACAACAATTACGTTTGAAAATGCTGATTTAAGCTCATTAATAACTGATATTATCTTTACGTGCATTTCGAGGGTTTTGTGAAACCTTTCGTGACATTCTATTGGACTTTGAGTCATTTCTGTTAAGTGGGATTGGGAGGAAATGGTGTAACTAATGAAGACGTTGGTGTAAACGATGAAAACCAAACACATGAAACTAAAATATGAACTAAGGATTGTAAACATGACAATTAATATCAAACTAAGGCAAACGGGCCAGTAGGACCAGGCTCCTAAAATAGTGACTAAAGAACAAGTACATGCTAGAAATAATTATAATCATTTGCATGGCAAAACTTGCTATAGCCAAAATAGAAATAATTCTTCTCATTTTGTGCAACATAAAAACACTCTCTTGATTTACTTCACGATCCCTTAATTTCGCACACATATCCCTAATGACTGACAGCTTGGACCTAGCAATGGCGTACAAGCAGCGAAAGCAGATAATGTTAAATGTGTCTAATAACTTCATAGGATGCATCCAATTCTCCATTAAGAAGCATTTAATAGAATAAGGTCCCAATGAAATTACGAAAATCCACATTAGCATACTGGCAATTTTATGAAAACATTTGGAAAAACGACCATAGTGTTCCGAAGGTGGAGAAAAATTCAAACCGAGAAGATAAAAGTAGTGCAAAACAGGATCTAAATAAACGCTAAACTTAAGCATTTTTCAGTGACAGTGTGAAGAATTAATGATATTTGATACGAGCTTTCTGATAACCTACGACTACAATTGCAGACATAATTTATACTCTTATTGCATATTTGGCAGAAGGAAAATATCAATAAATGAATGTTTTAATATGGAAACCATGGCAAACCTTTCAAAGATAATTGAGCACATTTTAACATTTTCAAAACAAGATTTTTGTCAATATGACTATGAATACGAGTTACACTTTCTTAATTTGGTTACTTAAGTAAACATTTGCTAATATATACCTTAACCCAATGCTGAGTGCTGTACAGGTGTGCTGAATGCTGAGTGCTGTACAGGTGTGCTGAATGCTGAATGTGAATTGGGTAAATGTGACGTTTGTGATATTTATATTCGACTCATAATTGGGTAACTTTACACCTAACCTTGTGTAAATATTAATGAACTATTACTAGGTAATTTCATGGTGAGTTTCATACACAAATTCAAGTGGGGAGAAATTCAAAGATTAAAAGTAGGACTACAAGTTTTATGTTTTCTCCTAGTGCTCATATCATATCTCGCAAAACCATATATACTTATTTTTAGTAAAATGAAAAAAAAATACATTGCATGAAATTAATATGTATAAATTGTAGGCCTAATTTAAGGGTTAATTTGTATGCAGTTTGTATGGGAGTTTTTATGCAGTTTTTATAATATTAAACTTTCATTCATAAACCTCAAACAACCCAATTCATTTGGTTAAATGTTGATTTTTAATTATTCTTGGGTTACACACAGAAAGATAACCCAAAACTAAGGTAAGTATATTGAAGGTAAGGTCGCAGCAGGTTGCTTCTGTTGATGTTTTTTTGTTTTTCGTGTTTTAAATCGTGTTCTACTGACACATTATCTTGTGTGAATGCTTTTATCTTTACCCAATATTGAATTAAATGGTCAAGTTAAGTGTAATTTTAATTATCTCACTGGCCCAGTTGTGAGAGTGTGTCTGGCGTAAATTCAGTGTGGATCGTGATTCCTCCCTTGGAGGGACTCCGCGGATAGAGCACGTTTCAAACAGCTTGCAAACTTGTGCATCTTCCCATCGTACCACAGTTGTCAAAATGGTGCAGCTTGAGATCAATCTCCATCTCAAGTCCTGGGATTGGTACCACCGCAATAGCTGCACAGCAGACGAACTTAAGATAGTTAATTACATCTGAGCCACAGGCCAAGGTTGGTCAGGAGGTACCTTGAGATGGCAGTTTTCAAAATGGCGGAATAAGCAAAATTTCGCGTGCGCTATGTTGCCAGCTTGCAATTCCCATTTTTCTCTATCGATAGGTGCTATCGAGATACGGATATTGATAGGGAATTCGCTGATATGTTCGACTTTTCTGCCTGGAGCTCCATCTCCAGTTAGATGGCAATGATTTGGCAACTGTGGTACCGAATTTGCTCAAATTTCAAGCTTGGTCTTATGGAAATGCAGCTTAAGGTGGGAAATTTAACGAGTATGAAACCTGATGACCAAACCTTGCACTTGTGCAATGGCATCCAAAACTTACTGGACGGCCCTATAACCAGACGCTACCACAATAGCGCTTTGGTCAACGCCCTGTGGGGCACCCGTGCACCAGGGTATGCATCCCGGAGGTCAATGACCTCCCTGTTTTTGGTTACTTGACTCGTTATTACATTTTCGGAAGGACGTACACACGTCTACGATCGCCTCCACGTGCACTGAGCCACGTGCAACAACAGACAATACGCGAAAGGACCATGAAATACTTTCTCCATTTGCTAACCAAGTTGTGTTAATTAAATTTAACTGTGTAATCTCACTATAATTAAGTACAACATTAAATTCGTTACAAAATCAATCGTGCTCCAGATTTCCTCCAATTTTGAGTGGGATATCTAACACTAGGCCACACAACAGGTGACCGAAGACAAAGGACATTCAACAATTGTATCATTTTTGGACAATTTTTTCGGATCCATGGGATAGGTATTCTGACAAATACTAAATCAACACGTACTAAAGTCAAGCATTTCATTTTTCGAATTTGAAATTCAAAGTGAACCTATCAGTGAACATTTTAAGATTTATCCAAGACTGTGGATCCAATGCTACATAAAGTAAGAACACATACGACTTACTCCATTCTGGCAAGAACAATATTAAATTCGTTACAAAATCAATCGTGCTCTAGATTTCTTTCAATTTTGTGCCCCACACTTGTGAGTTGGGTGGGATGTACCTACCATTATGGGAAGTTTGTTTAGCATTGATTTCTTGCCTTTATTTGAAGAGCGTGACATTACTTCCCCCACATTACAATTTTGTCGCAGTGATCGCAGAAAGATTTTAAACAATTAAGATATTTGCAATTCAGATAATTTTATTTTCACAGCATAAACAAACTTAGGACTTGCTTTATAGCAACAATTACAAATTGTACATGTATAATATTAGTATTTTAAGAGGGTGTTTAAAAAATAATCCTTTTTCAGTAGGAGAATATTCATTGTTTGCTATAATAACATAAAAATTAAAAATATACATGTGTTTGAAAAAATTAAAAAGGAGAACACAATTTAGTTATAATAAGCCATACAATCTTCAGTAGTTTTTTATAATTTCACGATATCATTATGTATACATGATATACTTGTATAATATAATTTATTCTGAAATTACAGAGGGTGTGGAAAATAATACTTACTCGACTGCAATATATATTAGATCGTTGAATGAATGATAGTAACGATATCCCAAGTGAAAAGCAAAAACTGCAATCAAAAGTTGAAATTCAATAGCTCAACATCATTTTAATTTCATATAATTAAAATGTGAGACACAAAACTTACGCTGAGTATAAATAAGTCATCAAGTGAATCCAAGTCTCCTAATCCTAACGAACAATCCATTGAGCTTTCCATGCTTAAGTAAATCAGCTGATTCAATCGTTGCTTTAAATAATCAAATAATAAAAATGTATATTTAAATTTATTATATTTCTAAAATATTTCTGTAAATGATAACTGACTTGCAAATCCTGAATTGGCAAATTAATCAATCGTCCATTTTGAAGAGAAGGACAAAGAGTTTTTAAAGCAGCTTTCATCTAATGTTTGATGAATCAATATGAAATTTAATAACAGAAAGTCAACCTCTTCATGGGAAAGATGCAAACATTTAACTCACTTTCAGGGATGTTTTATGGCTGGAAATGACAGTAAGAAAAAACAAAGCCAAACTTGGCCAAATTCCCCCAAACAATGGCACAAATTGGTGGCACTCGCTATCAATTCCGACTGTAAACTTTGTTATTATAACACTCGATACAATAGAGCAAAGGATCAGCAACATAATTCCCAGCATGAGAATTATGTTTGAAAATCCTGATTTAAGCTCATTATTAACCGATCTCATCTCAACGTGCATTTCGAGGGTTTTTTGAAAATTTTCATGACATTCTATCGGACATTGAGTCGTTGTTGTTAAATGGGTTTTGGAGGAAATGGTGTAACTGATAAAGGTGTTGGTGTAAACGATGAAAACCAAACACATTAAACCAGAATATGAACTAAGGATTATGAATGTGGTATATAATATCATACGAAGGTAAATGTGCCAGGCGTGCCAAGTTCCAAATATACCGTAAAAAAGGAAATAGAGCGAGTTATAATTAATTGAAATCATTTGCATGGCTAAACCTGCCATAGCCAAAATACAAATAATTCTTCTCATGAAGTTCAACATTATAGCACCCTCTTGAGTCACTTTACGATCCCTTAATTTTGTGCATAAATCTCTAATAACTAACTGCTTGGACCTAGCGATGGTGTACAAACAGGAAAAGCAGATTTCATTAAATGTGCGTAATAAGATCATACAATTGCAAGTATACTTTTCTCGCTTAAAACCCAGATCGCGGCTGTATTTCATCATTAAGGCGGCTAATATAGAAACAGATCCCAAGTAAATTACGAAAATCCAGATTAGCACACTGGCAATTTTATGAACGCATTTGGATAAACGTCCATATAGTACCGAAGGTGGAGAAAAATTCAAACCGAGAAGATAAAAGTAGTGCAAAACAGGGTCTAAATAAACGCTAAACTTAATCATTTTTCAGTGATAATGTGAGGAATTAACGATATTTGATACGAGCTAAATGATAACCTAAGACTTAACTCGCCTGTCTGCAATTGTTGAATTGCAGACAAAATTTATACTCTTGTCGCTTATTTGGCAGAACGAAAATATCAATAAATGAATGTTTTAAAATGGAAACCATGGCAAACCTTTTAGGGATAATTGAGCACATTTTAACATTTTTAAAACAAGATTTGCTGTCAATATATGATGATGACTAAGCTTTACACTTCCTTATTCAGCATGGTTACTTTAGAAAATCTAGGCCAATATTTAACCCAAATGGACGTACCAACATTGGGTGAACATTGGGTTGAATTTAAGTGCAACTTAATGTTGTGTCGCAGTTACTAATACAGGTTTTAGTTAAACTAGGCCTAGAATTGCATAAATATGAGGTGTGTGCAATTTATAATCAACTCATAATTGGGTAACTTTATACCCACCTTGTGTAAAGATTAATTAACTATCTGTCTGGACCTAGGCTCACCGTACCATCCCTAGCTGAGGAATTTTCTAGGGCCTCTGAAGGAGTTGGATTGCCTTGCAATCTGGCACACCTTCTTAGGCCTTCCCCAGACTCAGTGAGGGTGGACTGAGAACTCATCCTATGTCAAATAACGTGTGAAATTATTAGGCTCTGAGTATAGGAGTTAAAAACAGCGAGGCAAGGATATGCTTCCACCTGGTAGCTGTATACCTGAACTTTGTTCATGACAAAGTTCCTTGAATTAGGAAAAATCCCTGAATTTCCTAAAAACTCAGATGATGACCTTTGAATATATTGCTAGAAAGGCTGCAGGGCTACTGTTCAAAGTAGTCCCGTGACATGTAGGTCGGTTGAGCTATTAAAAGGTGTTCCAAGATGTGCAAAATTACTTACAAGAATCAAATTGTAAGTTTAAAAGTAAAATTTGGTTTATTTAAAAACTCGAGTTGAAAAAATACACAAGTTCGCGATAGATATGTGCTACAGACACGATTTCTATCATTCTGTCTTACCAGATCTGTTGGTGTGTTATATACACCTATGACCAGGATCTAGTTTGACGAATAGGAAACAAAGTTCCTTCCAGCCAGGATGCCCCAGATAAGGGATCCAGGTGGTTGTCATAAAAGTAAAAATTCATATTTATAAACATACTAAAAGTCTCAAAGTATTAAACTTTCGAGACACGCAAAAATTCCCATCAGATGTTTTGCAGGTTTAGGGATATACCTGGACAACGTTAAAGTTACATTTTATTACAACTTAATTCTTCTCTTTTTCTAGCTTTTCCTTTCCCAACAACCTGGAAGGTCCTAAGAGCCCCAGGACCATTTGGACAACTGGGCCTTGGTAATCCCCTCCCCTTAAGCCCCAAATTATCTTAGTGACGCCTTACTATTATCTATTTTATCTTGATTTTCATACCTAAATTAAAGTGAAGGTAAATTCAAAAATTAAAAGTAGGCCTACAAGTTTTATATATGTTTTAAAAGTTAATATATCTCGGAAAACCATATATACCTTATTTTATATTAAACTGGAAAAAAACCACATTCCATGAAAATGATATGTAAAACTTGTAGGCTTATACTTTCAATTTTCATAAATCAAACATTTTGTAATAAATTGATCACGATAAACATTTTTAAGCCTTCAAATAATGATATTTGCACTGCATAAACAATTAAACGGTGAATTGCTATATAGTGATAAATAATACTAATTGAGTATGTTGAATGTTAGACATTTTAGAAGGTACTTGACAAATAACCTTTATTCAATAGGAGTATATTCGTTGGTTGCTATAATGACATTGCTTATATCCCAAGTGTAAAACAAAAACTAAAATGAAAAGTTAAAATTGAATTCGCATTAGAGCATTGCATTAATTTCAAATAAAATCATATTGAATTGAGTTTAATAAACGAAACTTACAGTGAGTATAAATAAGTCATAAAATAAATCCCTAAAGTCATTGTGAGATAACAGAGCTAGGTGTTGGAAAATCGTCCTTACTGGACTGTAGCATGGTCAATGCTTGAATGAATGACAGTAATGATATCCCAAGTGAAAAGCAAAAACTGGAATCATAAAGTTGAAATTCAATGGCTCAGCATCTCTTTAATTTCATATAATTGTAACGTAATACACAAAACTTACACCGAGTATAAATAAGTCATCGAATGAATCAAGGTCCCCTAATCCCAATGAAGTATCCAGTGAACTTTCCATGCTCAAGTAAATCAGTTGATTCAATCGTTGCTTAATCAAAATAATAAAAATGTATATATTTGCAATTTATTTACATTTGTAAAATATGCTTCTAAATGATAACGGACCTGCAAAAGATGAATTGGCAAATTCATCAATCGTCCGTTTTGAAGAGAAGGACAAAGAGTTTTTAACGCAGCATTCATCTAAAGTTGGAGTGATTAATATGAATAATCAAGTTTAATTTCCTCTGTATAAAAATCAAAAACTTTTACTGACCTTTAGGGATGTTTTATGGCTGGAAATGACAGTGAGAACGAAGAATGCTAAACTTGGCCAACTTCCCCCAAACAATGGCAAAAACATGTCGGTTCCGCCATCAATTCCGACAGTGAACTTTGTTATCACAATACTTGTTTCAATCGAGCAAAGAATCAGCAATAAAATTCCCAGCAAGAGAATTATGTTTGAAAATGCCGATTTAAGCGCATTAATAACAGATCTCATCTCTACGTGCATTTCGAGGGTTTTGTGAAACTTTTCGTGACATTCCATCGGACTTTGAGTCGTTTTTGTTAAGTGGGATTGGGAGGAAATGGTGTAACTGATAAAGGCGTTGGTGTAAACAATGAAAACCAAACACATGCTACCAAAATATGAACTAATTACTATGAACATGACAATTAATATCCAAATAAGATAAACGGGTAAGTAGATCCAGCCTGTTAATAAACCCAGAAAACAGAAGGAGAAGTACGTGTTAAAATTAATTGTAATTATTTGCGTGGCGAAACCTGCAATAGCTAAAATAGAAATAATTCTTCTCATTGGGTTCAAAATGAAAACACCCTCTTGAGTCACTTCGCGATCCCTTAATTGCATGCATATATCCCTAATGGCTGACTGCTTGAGCCAAGCGATGGCATACAAGCAGCTAAAGCAGATAGTGTTAAATGTGCTTAGTGTCATTATATGATCGTTCATTTTAATTAATACGTAGGCTGTGATAGAGCAAAATCCCAAAGAAATTACGAGAATCCACATTAGCACAACTGCAAATTTATGAAAACATTTGGATAATAGACCATAGCGTACCGAAGGTGGAGAAAAATTCAAACCGAGAATATAAAAGTAATGCAAAACGGGATCTAAATAAGCGCTAAACTTAACCATTTTTCAGTTATAATGTGAGGAATTAATGATATTTGATACAGGCTTTCTGATAACATACAACTTAACTCTTCTGTCTGCAATTGTTGAATTGCAAACCGAATTTACTATATCACATATTTGGCAGAATAAAAATATCAATAAATGAATGTTTTAATATGGAAACCATGGGAAACCTTTTAGAGATAATTCAGCACATTTTAACATTTTCAAAACAAGGTTTGCTGTCAATATGACGATGAATATGATTTACACTTCCTTATTCTGTTTACTTCAGTAAACATTGGCTACTATTCAACCCAAATCGAAGAAAATGCTGACTGCTATATGGTTTTGGTTAAAATGTTCCTAGCATTGGGTAAATGTGACGTTTGTGACATTTATAATCAACTCATAATTGAGTACAGTCGATTCCGCTTAATTGGGACACATCAGGACTTAGGCAATTTGGCGCAATTAAGAGGCTGCCCCGATTCAGCAAATTTTACATAAAATTAAACATTGCATATCAAAAACTTGATATGCAGGGTTTATCAATTAGGATAGATATTAGGATTTTATAATGTTATAAAATTTAAAATTAGAGATGCAAATCGGTTATATTTATGATAAGAAGTCTATATTTGGGATGTTAAAGGTTATGTTTGAAATTCAAAAGGTTATAATGCAATATACACTTAAAATTATAGAGATGCAAATTAGTTATATTTACATGTATGATCAAAAACAAATCATCTGAATGAAGCACATTATACATATGTACTGTGATCTTAAATTTACTGACCCAATTAAGCGGAATGTTGTCCAAATTAAACATGTAAATTTACTGTTGGTTCAATGGGTTGGTTTCTGTTCTTTGAGATTTGGCCCAAATAAGCGGCTGCCCAAATTAACCAATGACCCAATTAAGCAGAATCGACTGTGTAACTTTATACCCAACCTTGGGTAAACATTAATGAACTATCGGGTTATTTCATGGTGAGTTTCATATTCAAATTCAAGTGGGAGGAAGGGGAAAATTAAAAAATTAAATGTAGGACTACAAGTTTTATGTTTTCTCCAAGTGATCATATCATTCATGTATCTCATAAAACCATATATTCTTATTTCTAGTAAAATGGAAAAAAATGCATTGCATTTCATGAAATAAATATGAAAAAATTGTAGGCTTATTTTGTAGGCCTAATTTAAGGGTTAATTTGTATGTAATCAAATAGACAAATTTTATAATATTAAACTTTCATTCATATACCTCAAACAACCCAATTTATTATGCTAAATGTAGAATTTTTATTATTCTTGAGTTACACACAGAAATTTAACTAAAAACTGAGGTAAGTATTTTATTATTAAGGCAACTTTATTTATTAAACTTTAATATTGAAACTTGTCCTTCTTACTCCTGTACCACAGTTGCCTAAATGGCATAGCTTGAGACCAAGTTCAAGCTGTCTCAATTCTTAGGATTGGTACCACGTGTACAGCTGCGCAGCAGACGAACATAAAAAAATACAAAAGCGGTAAAAAAATTACCGACAAGGTTGGCTTAGTATTTATGCTCAGCTCCTTGATTTCGGAAGACCCGGGTTCAAACCCCGGTCGGCTATCCTGGTTGTGGTTTTTCGTGGTTTCCCACAACCTCCATTAATCGCCCATATAGGCACATCAAGGCGAATGCCGGGATAGTTCCCCAAAAATCGGCCACGACCGTATACTCTTAATTAACGTTCAAAAATTCTGGCACTTTGCCCCCTGCCACATGGCATACTACATGCTGATTGCACGGTAAGAAATTGAATTGAAATTGAATTGAATTGAATTGAATATAGTTAAATCTGAGACGCAGGTCAAGGTTGGTCAGTACGTGGCACTTCGAGGTGGCAGTTTTCAAAATGGCAGAATAAGCAAAATTTCACGTCCACCATGTTCCCAGGATGCAATTCCCATTTTTCCCAATCGATAGGTGCTGTCGAGATATAGATATTGCTAGGGAATTTACTGATATGATCTATTTTTTCTGGTTAGCGCTCTATCTCCAGTTAGAAAGCAATGATTTGGCAACTGTGGTAAGTGGTTTAGTGGTCGATAAAGGGATTTTGAATCAATGAGTGTGATACCTGACCAAACCTTGCACTTGTGATTTGGGTGGTATGTACCTACTACAGTATGTGTATTATGTGAAGTCAGATCCACATTGTTTTCTTGCCTTTATTTGAAGTGTGTGACTTTACTCTCCCCACATTACAATTTTGTCGCAGTGTTTTGCAGCCACTTGATTATTTGTCATTGTTTCGCTATTCTCATTTAACATATTGTCTGATGTTAATACCCTAAAGTCTGAAAACATGCAAACAGAGCAGGTATTAACAGGGGTCTAGGACAATTCGGCGCAGACATTTCGGCCCTTTTCGGTACTTTTCCGTTCTACCAATTATCTCAAAAATTGGTTTAATTTTAACCCATCGTTTTTGGTGAGTAGCATAAAAATAAGATTACACATTTGTGAAAGCCAGCAATTTGTTTTTAATTCATTTACATGCTATTAAAAGAAACATAGAAAAGATAAAACATATTAAATAATTCAGATAATTTTATTTTCACAGCATAAACAAACTTGGGAGTTGTTTTATAGTGGCAATTAAAAATTGTGCATTAGTATTTTAATAGGGTGCTTAAAAAATAATCCTTATTTAGTTAGAGTATATTAGTTAGTTGCTATAATTAATGACCTTTCTTATATCCCAAGTAAAGAGCAAAAACTGAAATAAAATGTTACAATAGGCTAGCATTGCAGCATTAATTTTAAATAAAATTACATTAAATTGAGTCTAAGAAACAAAAATTACAGTGAGTATAAATAAGTCATGGAATGATTAGAGATTTCCTCAACCCTAATCTTATTCTGAGATTAAAGAGGGTGTTGAAAAAATAATCCTTACTTGTCAACAGCATATTCGACGTTTGAATGAATGATAGTAGCGATATCCCAAGTGAAAAGAAAAAACTGGAATCAAAAGTTGGAATTCAATGGTTCAGCATCCCTTTAATTTTATATAAAACCCAAGATGAAAAACTTACGCTGAGTATAAATAAGTCATCGAATGAATCAAGGTCCCCTAAACCCAAGGAACAATTTAGAGAACTTTCCATGATCACGTAAATCAGCTGATTCATTCGTTGCTTAATGATATAATAAAAACGTATTTATTTGCAATTTTTTACATTAGTAAAATATTTTTGTAAATGATAACTGACCTGCAATAGAATAATTGGCAAATTAATCAACCTGCTGTTCTGAAGAGAAGGACAAAGAGTTTTCAAAGCAACCTTCATCTATGTTTGATTGATTAATATGAAATTCATTGGTAGATATATCAAACTTTAATTTCCTCTGCATAAGAACCAAAAACTTCACTGACCTTCTTAGATATTTTATGGCAGGAAATGACAGTAAGAATGAACATAGCTTAACTCAGCCAACTTATCCCAAAAAATGGCAAATACATGGTGCATTCGTCATTAATTCCGACAGTATTAAAGCTTTGCTATTACAATACTCGTTACAATCGAGCAAAGAATCAGCAATGTAATTGCCAGCACGAGAATTATGTTTGAAAATGCGGATTTAAGCTCATTAATAACTCATCTCATCTCTACGTGGATTTCTAGGGTTTTTTGAAAATTTCCGTGACATTCCATCGGACATTGAGTCATTTCTGTTAAGTGGGATTCGAAGGAAATGGTGTAACTAACATAGGCGTTGGTGTAAACGATGAAAGCCAAACACATAAAACCAAAATATGAACTAAGGATTATGAACGAGAGATATAATATCAAACTAATAAAATAGGGCCAAAGGATAATTTCACTAACTAAATTGATTATAAGCACTAGGACGGTATGACGATTAATTGCAATCATTTGCATGCACAATGCCAAACCTGAAATAGCCAAAATAAAAACAATTCTTCTCATTCTGTTCAAAATGATAGCAATTTCTTGAGTCACTTCAAGATCCCTTAATTTCGTGCATAAATCCCTAATGGCTGACTGCTTGAACCTTGCAATAGCGTACAAGTAAGCAGCCAAAGCAGATTTCGTTAAATGTGTTTAATAACATCAGACAAGCACAAGTAAACCTTCCTCGACTGAAAGCCTGCAAATCGTAGCGGCTTTTTATCATTAAGTAGGAATTTATAGTAGTAGATCCCAAGTAAATTGAAAAAATCCATATTAGCACTCAGGCAATTTTATGAAGGCATTTGGATAAACTGCCATAGCATACCGAAGGGGGAGAAAAATTCAAGCCCAAAATATTAAAGTATTGCAAAATAGGATCTAAATAAACGCTTAACTTTAGCATTTTTCAGTGATAATGTGAGGAATTAATAATATTTGATCGAGCTAAATGATAACCTACGACTACAATTGCAAAAAAAATTATACTCTGTCGCATATTTGGCAGAACGAAAATATCAATAAAAGATTGTTTTAATGTGGAAACCGTGGTAAACCTTTTAGGGATAATTGAGCGCATTTTAACATTGTCAACACAAGATTTGCTGTCAATATGAAGATGAATACAATTGATACTTCCTTATTCTGGTTACTTTAGAAAACATATGGGCTAAAATAATATTTAACCCATATCTAACTCAATGCTGGTGACAATGGAAGTACCAACATTATGTTAACATTGGGGTAAATTTTAATGTAACAACCAAATGTTGGGTTAAATCTACCAACTTTGGGTCACATGTAGTTATTAACACAGGTTTTGGTTATAAAATGTCCAGAATTGTAGGCTTGTCTTATTTATAATCAACTCATAATTGGGTAACTTTATTACAAATAACACAAACATCACATATTTTAACCAAAACCTGGTTGAATAACTATGACCCAATTTTGGGTAGATTTAACCTAACATTTGGTTGTTACACTTAAATTCAACCAAATGTTAACCCAATGTCTCAAATTTGGGTTGGATTTTAACCTATCGTTTTTGGTGTGAACGTAGCATAAAAATAAGATTATAAATTTGAGAAAGCCAGCAATTTGTTTTTAATTTATTTAATGTAATTAAAATGCTCATAGAAAAGATAAAACATTGTTAGCAATTCATATAATTTTATTTTCACAGCATAAACAAACTTGGGAATTGTTTTACATTGGCAATTACAAATTGTGCATGTAGAATGTTAGTATTTTAAGAGGGTGTTTAAAAAATAATCCTTATTATACTATTAGATTACAGAGCCGTGTTGGAAAATAATCCTTACTAGACTGCAAATTTTTCGATAGTTGAATAAATGACAGTAGTGATATCCCAAGTGAAAAGTAAAAACTGTAATCAAAAGTTGAAATTTAATGGCTTTAATTTCATATAAAACCCAAGAAACAAAACTTACGCCGAGAATAAATAAATCATCGAGTGAATCAAGGTCCCCTAATCCCAACGAACAATCCAGCGAGCATTCCATGCTCAAGTAAATCAGCTGATTCAATCGTTGCTTAATCAAATAATAAAAAAGTTTATTTGCAATTTATAACATTGGTAAAATACTTTTGTAAATGAAAACTGACCTGCAAATCCTGAATTGGCAAAGCAATCAATCGTCCATTTTGAAGAGAAGGACACAGAGTTTTCAAAGCAGAGCTCATCTAATATTTGATTAATTATTATGAAATTTGTTGGCAGATAATAAAATTTAATTTTCTTTGCATAAGAACCAAAAACTTCACTGACCTTCTTGGATGTTTTATGGCTGGAAATGACAGTGAGAATGAACAAAACTAAACTTGACAAACTTATTCCATACAATGGCAACATGTGGGTGCAGTTGTCATCAATTCCAACTGTAAACTTTGTTATTATAACACTCGATAAAATCGAGCAAAGAATCAGCAAAATAATTCCCAGCACGAGAATTATGTTTGAAAATGCTGATTTAAGCTCATTAATAATCGATCTCATCTCGACATGTATTTCGAGTGTTTTCTGAAACCTTTCGTGACATTTTATCGGACATTGAGTCGTTTCTGTTAAGTGGGATTGTGAGGAAATAGTGTAACTAATAAATACGTTGGTGTAAACGATGAAAGCCAAACACATAAAACTAAAATATGAACTAAGGATTATGAACATGATATAAAATATCATACAAAGGCAAACAAACCAGTAGAACCAGCCTCCTGTTAAACCTAATTTAAGTAAATCCATGGCGTAATGATTATTTGAAATCATTTGCAAGGCAAAACCCGCAATAGCCAAAATATAAATAATTCTTCTCATTGGGTTCAAAATGATAGCACTCTCTCGAGTCACTTTAAGATCCCTTAATTTCGTGCATAAATCTCTAATGACTGACTGCTTGTACCCAGCAATGGCGTACAAGAAACCAAAGCCGATTTCGTTAAATGTGCTTAATAACACCAGACAAGTGCAAGAAAACGAGTCGCGAGTGAAACCCAAATCGTTGCGTTTTTTCATCATTAAGGAGGCTAATATAGAATTATATCCCAAGTAAATTACGAAAATCCACATTAGCACGCCAGTAATTTTATGAATGCATTTGGATAAATGACCATAGCGTACCGAAGGGGGAGAAAAATTCAAACCGAGAAGATAAAAGTAGTGCAAAACAAAATCTAAATAAACGCTAAACTTAAGCATTTTTCAGTGATTATGTGAGGAATTAAAGATATTTGATACGAGCTTTCTGATAATCTACGACTTAACTCTTTCAACAATTGCGGACAGAATTTATACTCTGTCGCATATATTTGGCAGAATGAAAATATCAATAAATGAATGTTTTAACAGGGAAACCATGGCAAACCTTTTAGGTATAATTGAGCACATTTTAATATTGTCAAAACAAGATTTGCTGTCAATATACATCTATGACAATGAATAAGATTTACACTTCCTTGTTCTGGTTACTTTAGGAAACATGGGCTGATATTTAACCCAAATCGAACCAAATGCTGAGTGCTATATGGTTTTGGTTTATAAATTTATCCAGAATTGAGTAAATAATGCATTTGTGACATTTATAATCAACTCATAATTGAGTAACTTTATACCCAACCTTGTGCAGTGGTGGATCCAGGGGGCGATCGCCCCTACCCCCCTAGAAAAATTAATTTCTTTCAATTCTCACTTTAAATTTAACAATTTAACAAAATTTGACAATTAATTGTATTTGGACATTAGGACTAGGGCAGTGGCATCTTTGATAATGCCTCAAAGGACACCTCCCATTTCTTCACATGTACCTGCAATTTATAAAGGAAACATGTGAGGAAAGGGGGCGGTTCCTTTGAGGCCTTATCAAAGAGGCCCCAAGAAACAAAGCCCCAAGATTAACACATTAACACATTTTGCAGCCTGCACAATGTGTTAATCTTGGCCCTTTGTTTCTTGGGGCATATTTGATAAGGCCTCAAAGGATCCTTCTCCTTTCCTTACATGTTGAAATGGACCTAATTATCCGAATATGGTAATTATCTTAAAATGTGGTCCTATGTTTCTTGGTTCTTTTTAGGGAAATTAGGGAATATTTCAAAATGGGGATTAACTCATTCCCAACTTTAAGCAAAGACTCCATGACTTATAGGTCAGTCAGTTAGTGCTTGTGATGATGTTGGGATATTTTGTATAGTTTGCTTTCATATTTAAGGTAAGTATTTTCAAGTTTATTTCACCCATAAATTATTATGGAACATTTATTACATGTAAATATTCAGTTTTTTTTATAAAAAAGGCACATTGTTTTAGTCATTAAAGGTCTTAACAGGGTTGCATACCAGAATAAGCCTTTTGTTTCAAAATTTGTTTTTGATTATTTAATTTTCGAAACTGATAGAAACAAATGAAATGTATGAGGACCTAGCATAAATATTCTATTATTTGTTTAAATTTTTTAAATTTAATTTATGTGTATTACATTTCATGGAAATATGTCTAAGTTTACCAGACCCGCTACAATTATAAATTTTACGGGAATATTTCCATGAAATGTAAAATATAAATATACATAAACAAAAAATTTAAACAAATAATATAATATCTAAGCTAGGTCCTCGTACATTTTATTTGTTCCTATCAGTTTCCAAAATTAAATTAAAAAATAATTTAGAAAAAAAGCATATTCTGGTATGCAACCCTCTTAAGACACAGTTACTAAAAAATGTATGTTAATAAAAATTGTCATAGGACACGTGAAGACACTTTTTTAACAATAAGATATTTTAATTTATTCATTTTATAATTTTATTTTCACAGCATAAACAAACTTGGGAATTGTTTTACAGTGGCAATTACAAATTGTGTATGCAGAATATTAGTATTTTAAGATGGTGTTGGAAAATAATCCTTACTTGACTGCAGTATATTAGATCTTTGAATGAATGACAGTAACGATATCCCAAGTGAAAAGCAAAAACTGGAATCAAAAGTTGAAATTCAATGGCTTGGCATCACTTTAATTTCAAATCAAACCGAAGACTCAAAACTTACGCTAAGTATAAATAAGTCATCTAGTGAATCAAGGTCCCCTAATCCCAATGAACAATCCAGTGAACTTTCCATGCTCAAGTAAATCAGCTGATTAAATCGTTGCTTAATGAATTAATAAAACGTTAATTTGCAATTTATTAAATTTGAAAATATTTCAGTAAATGATTACTGACCTGCAAAAAATGAATTGGCAAAATAATGAATTGCCCATTTTGAAGAGAAGGACACAGAGTTTTCAAAGCAGCTTTCATCTAATATTTGAGTAATTAATATGAAAGTTATTAACAAAAAGTCAACCTTTTCATGTGAAAGATGCAAAAACTTATAACTCACTTTCAGGGATGTTTTATTGCTGGAAATGACAGTAAGAATGAACAAAGTTAAACATGGCCAACTTCCCCCAAACAATGGCAAAAAGTAGAGGCAACCGATATCATTAATTCCGACTGTAAACTTTGTTATTATTATACTCGATACAATCGAGCAAAGGATCAGCAGCATAATTCCCAGAATGAGAATTATGTTTGAAAATGCTGATTTAAGCTCATTAATAACTGATCTCATCTCGACGTGCATTTCGAGGGTTTTTTGAAAACTTTCGTGACATTCTATCGGACTTTGAGTCATTTCTGTCAAGTGGGTTTCTGAGGAAATGGTGTAACTGATAAAGGTGTTTGTGTAAACGATGAAAACCAAACACATAAAGCTAAAATATGAAATAAGGATTACGAACGCGGCATAAAATATTAAAAAAAGGGAAACTAGCCATTCGATCAAGTATCCTTTTGAAACGATAAAAAATAATAAGAACGTGTTAGAACTAATTGTAATCATTTGGGTGGCAAAACTTGCAATAGCCAAAATAAAAATTATTCTTCTCATTAAGCTCAACATGAAAACACCCTCTTTAGTCACTTCACGATTCCTTAATTTCGTGCATAAATCCCTAATTACTGACTGCCTGGACCTAGTGATGGCGTACGAGCAGCAAAAGCAGATTTCGTTAAATGTGCTTAATAACATCAGACAAGTGCAAGTAAACTTCGCTCGAGTCACACCTGAATCGTTGTTGCTTTTCTTCATTAAGGAGAATGGGATAGAATAAGATCCCAAGAAAATTACGTAAATACACATTAGCACACTAGCAATTTTATGAAAGCATTTGGATAAACGACCATAGCCTACCGTAGGGGGAGAAAAATTCAAGCCCAGAACATAAAAGTAGTGCAAAACAGGATCTAAATAAACACTAAACTTAAGCATTTTTCAGTGACAATGTGAGGAATTAATGATATTTGATATGAGCTTTCTGATAACCTACGACTACAATTGCCGACTGAATTTACTCTATCGCATATTTGACAGAACGAAAATATCAATAAATGGATGTTATAATATGGAAACCATGGCAAACCTTTTAGGGATAATTGAGTGCATTTTAACATTGTCAAAACAAGATTTGTTGTCAATTTGACGATGAATACGATTTACACTTCCTTATTCTGGTTATATTAGTAAACATTGGCTAATAATGTATTTAACCCAAATCAAACATAATGCTGAGTGCTTTATGGTTTTGGTTAAAATATACCCAGAATTGGGTAAATGTGACGTTTGGGACATTTATAATAACTCTTAATTAGGTAACTTTATACCTTAAGCTTGTGTAAAGATTAATGAATTACACATTCTTTTTGTCTCTTTCAGCTTTAACCCTCCCAACAACCAGGAAGGACCTCATGCAGGGCCCAAGGAACGGCTGAACCAGTAGATTACCAAAATCCCTTACGCTAAACGCTTTGAAAATGGCTTAGTGCCGGCCGCTTTAATTATAGAATAAATAGAGAGATTAGAGACATGGAAGACACATTTCCCTCTTGGTGTTTTGATCATATAGGTCGCAGCAGGTTGCTCCTGTTGATCTTTTTGTGATTCATGTTTTAAACCATGTTCTATTGACACGTTCACTTGTGTGAATGCTTCTATCTTTACCCAATATTGACTGAAATGTCGCAAGTTAAGCGTAATTTTAATTTTCTCACCGGCCCAGTTGTGCCAGTGTGTCTGGGGTGAAGTGTGGATCGTGATTCCTCCCTTGGAGGGACTTGGCGGAGAGCATGTTTCAAACAACTTACATCTTGTGCTTCTTATTTTCGTAGTTGCATAGCTTGAGACCAATCTCAGTCTTAAGTCCTGGGATTGGTACCACAGCTACACAGCAGATGAACTTAAGATAGATACATCTGAGACGCAGGCCAATGTTGGAAAAGAGGTACCTTGAGTCGGCAGTTTTCAAAATGGCGGAATAAGCAGAATTTCACATGCACCATGTTGCCAGATTGCATTTCCCATTTTTCCCTATTGATAGGTGCTGTCGAGATACTGATACTGATATTGATAGGGAATTCGTTCATATGATCTTTGCATGGAGCTCTATCTCCAGTTAGAAGGCAATAATTTGGCAACTGTGGTAACAAATTTACTCAAATTTCAAGCTTGGTCTTATCGGAAATGAATCTTAAGGTGGGAAACTGTGGTACAGGGGATAGTGATAAAGTGATTTTGAATCTATGAAAGTGATAAATGACCAAACCTTGCACTTGTGAGTTGGGTGGGAAATATGTACCTACTATTATGGGAACTTAGTCTGATCTGCATTGTTTTCTTGCCTTTATTTGAAGATCATGACTACTTCCCCACGTTACAATTTTATCGCAGTGATTCACAGAAGTCATTGATTTGATCACTAGTCTCATTGAACATTATGTCTTAGGTTGAGACCCTAATGTCTCTAAACACGCAAGCACAAACAGGTATTAAAAGTGTAACCAATTCTATATTGTTTTGAGAGCGACAAGTATGAGCCGAATAATCTGTAACCCAAAAAAATGTGTTACCTTTAACCTAACGATTTTATTGTGTAGTTTGAAATGTTAACCTGTTTTGTAAAAAATGCTTTTGTCTCCTTACATTATACTAGAAATAAATGTGTCGAGATGCAGTCATATTTATTATAATAATTATCTATAATGATTATGCAAGTAAACTTTAGCTTAAACATTGCAATTATTCCTTTACGTTGAATTGTGTTTTCATGACTTTTCAAAACCTTAGATTTTATCTGAAAACAGTTTAAACAATTAAGGTATTTCAAATTCATATAATTTTATTTTCACAGCATGATCAAACTAATTGGGAATTGTTGTACAGTGGCAATTGCAAAGTGTGCATGTGGAATATTAGTATTTTAAGAGGGATTTTACAAAATAATCCTTATTCAGTAGGAGAATATTTATTGGTTGCTATAATATCATGAAATTAAAAATGTACATGTGTACATGTGTCATTATGTACACATAATTTACAAGTATAAACAATTCATTCTGAAATCACAAAGGATGTTGGAAAATAATCCTTACTCAACTGCAATATATTATTAGATAGTTGAATGAATGATAGTAACGATATCCCAAGTGAAAAGCAAAAACTGGAATCAAAAGTTGAAATTTAATGGCTCAGCATCATTTTAATTTCATATAATTAAATTATGAGACACAAAACTTACGCTGAGTATAAATAAGTCATCGAATGAATCAAGGTCCCCTAATCCTAACGAACAATCCAGAGAGCTTTCCATGCTCAAGTAAATCAGCTGATTCATTCGTTGCTTAATCAGATAATAAAAACGTTTATATGCAATTTATTACATTTGATTTTTTGTAAATGATAACTGACCTGTACAAGATGAATTGGCAAATTAATCAATCGTCCGTTTTGAAGAGAAGCACAAAGAGTTTTCAAAGCAGCCTTCATCTAATGTTTAATTAGTTAATATGAAATTTATTAACAGAAAGTCAACCTCTTTGTGTGAGAGATGCAAAAACTTATAACTCACTTTCAGTGATGTTTTATGGCTTGAAATGACAATAAGAAGAAACAAAGTTAAACTTGGCCAACTTGCCCCATACAATGGCAAAAAGTAAAGGCAACCCATATCATCAATTCCGACTGTAAACTTTGTTATTATAATGCTTGATACAATCGAGCAAAGAATCAGCAACATAATTCCCAGCACGAGAATTATGTTTGAAAATGCTGATTTAAGCTCATTAATAACCGATCTCATCTCTACGTGCATTTCGAGCGTTTTTTGAAAACTTTCGTGGCATTCTATCGGACTTCGAGTGATTTCTGTTAAGTGAGATTCAGAGGAAATGGTGTAACTGATAAAGGAGTTGGTGTAAACAATGAAAACCAAAAACATAAAACCAAAATATGAAATAAGGATTATTAACGTGGCATAAAAAAACAATTGAAGGGAAGCAAACCATCCCAACCAGCCACCTGCTAAATTCATTTCAAAGAATAGGTACGTGTTAGAATTAATTGTAATCATTTGCGTGGCAAAACTTGCAATAGCCAAAATAAAAATTATTCTTCTCACTAAGTTAAACATGATAACACCCTCTTTAGTCACTTCACGATCCCTTAATTTCATGCATAAATCTCTAATAACTAACTGTTTGAACCTAGCGATGGTGTACAAGCAACAAAAGCAGATTTCGTTAAATGTGTTTAATAACATCAGACAAGCGCAAGTAAACTTTGCTTGAGTCACATCCGAATCCTTGTTGCTTTTCTCCATAAAAGATAATGGAATAGATAAAAAGCCCAAGTAAATTACGTAAATCCATATTAGCATACTAGCAATTTTATGTAAGCATTTTGATAAACGGCCATAGCGTATTGAAGGGGGAGAAAAATTCAAGCCCAGAATATAAAAGTAGTGCAAAACATGATCTAAATAAACGCTTAGCTTAAGCATTTTTCAGTGATGTTATGAGAAATTAAAGATATTTGATACGAGCTATATGATAACCTACAACTTAACTCTTTCAACAATTGCAGACAGGATTTATATTCTGTCGCGTATATGGCAGAACGAAAATATCAATAAATGAATGTTTTAATATGGAAACCATGGCAAACCTTTTAGGGATAATTGAGAGCATTTTAACATTGTCAAAACAAGATTTGCTGTCAATATGACGATGATTACGATTTACACTTCCTCATTCTTGTTATGAGGCGGCCTGGTTCTGTTGAGCCGTTGGTTAGCTTCACGTCACACCCTGTGAATATAAAAAGTAATACACGTTACACAAAGCAGTTGAAGCTCAGTAGCTAAGCAATGGCCCAATAGCAACAAGTAGTAACCTATGCTGTGCTTATCTGATAGGCGCATTGCATGATGGCTCCTCCCCATCACTGTGCTTAGTGGATGGTGGAGGACCCTTTTTCTGTAAAAAAAAGAGGGCTGCAACCTGTGAAAGCAGCATCACTTGCTTCGATCGAATGCTAGATCTTGTGATGAATCCTCAATCCTTTGTCTTGTGCAAAATTAAAGCATTTAGAATTAGCCTTAATTGTGTGCATTGTGCCTACTTCTCCGAATTATGTCCAATTCACTACAATTTAGGAAAACCTCATCAGATTTAGCTTCCACATCTTCAACTTGGAATCTACAGTGAAGGGAAACATAAATCTACCAAATATCAGGTACAGTAACCTCCTTTGTACAACCATTATTGAGTCTGATCAGACCCGAGAATTCCATAACAGCTACGAACATGGCAGACCCCGATCTGAACCCCATTCCTGTAGGAATAGGAGAAGACTTTGAAAAAGTCAGCTCCCCTGTTACCCATGCTGAGAATCCCCTCTACCTGGACGGTGAATAAATCACCTTCTAGGAGGTATGCCTGAGTTACTTTAGAATACATGGACTAATATTTAAACCTTATCTAACCCAATGCTAGTGCCCGTGGGCGTATCAACATTGTGTGAACATTGGGTTAAATTTTAGCATAACAACCAAATTTGGGTTAAATCTATCCAACGTTGGGTCACAGTTATTAACACAGGCTTTGGTTAAAATATGCCCAGAATCTGGTAAATGGTAGGTTGTTATGGCCTCATCTGGACCTCATCACACCTCACACTCACCTGTATTTCACATGTGCACATTTGAACCATTGGATAAACTATACTATACTGTACGTCTTACCTTAAAACGACATTGCTTTCTTTAGGTTTGTTTCTATGGCCTGCTCCGTTAGCACCGAGCAGGTAAATGTGTGACTTTGGCTGCATGCACTGGCTGCACTGACTGCATTGATTCTGTTTCTTTGGCTCAGGAAATAGAAATCCAGGGCAGGAAAAACCTGCACTGAAAATTTGTCAGTGTAAAGTCAGTGCAGCACAGAATCGTCTGCTAGATCGTCTGCTTCATAGTTTGCTCATCTGAAAGCTCACTCTCTATTGGTTGAAATACTCCAATGAGGCCGGCCATCTTTTGATAGTATTTATTTCTGTTTCTTTGGTTTACCATTTCACTGTGCACTGGGTTTCACTAACAGATAGCTCCGCCCATTTCCGGTTCGCACCAAGTAGCACTAAGTTGCGCTGAGTGCAGGCCAAAGAAACAAACCTTATAAGTTCAATCCTCCAGTTGTACTACTCTACCTGAAATAAGCTATACATTTTATACTTTAACACATTTCAGAGAATTTCTGACATTCGTCATCTCTTCTCAAGGCGCCCATGCACAACCACACACACATTTTTACACAAAGCTCGACTCTTCAATTTCGAGTCCCAAAAATTCGAGTATCTACCTTTTTGCAAAAGTTTGAACCTTTGAAGTTCGACTATCAATTCGAACCCCAAAGTTCGATTAAAAACCATTACTCACTTAATAACTAACGATCAACGTGATTTCACATACATAAATGAGTCCTGTCTCATAATAAACTGGCCCCAACATGTTCTAACTCAAGCAACTTTACACTATATGAAATTCGATAAGTTCGATTGATGTATACCGCCTCCAGGTTTGTGTTATTTATAATCAGCACATAATTGGGTAACTTTATTAAAAATAACACAAACCTTACATTTATTCAATTCTGGGAATATTTTAACCAAAACATGTGCTAATAACTCTGACCCGGAATGTTGGGTAGATTTAACCCGGAACATTTGGTTGTTACACTTAAATTCAGCCTAATCTTAACCCATGTTTGTATGTTTATTATAGCACTCAAAATTGGGTTGAATTTTATCCCATCGTTTTTAGTGTGTATGTAGCATATAAATAAGATTACACATTTGAGATAGCCAGCAATTTGTTTTTAATTCATTTACATGTAATTAAAAGGCATGTAGAAAATATAAAACATTTTTAATAATTCATATCATTTTATTTTCACAACATAAACAAACTTAGGGATTGTTTTACAGCGGCAATTACAAATTGTGCATGTAGAATATTAGTATTTTAAGAGGGTGCAAAAAAAATAATCCTTATTCAGAAGGAGTATATTCGTTGTTGTGAAGAAAAAAAAAACTAACAATTGGTTCGCTTTACAGCATTGCATTAATTGCAAATAAAATCACATTGAATTGAGTCTAAGAAACGAAACTTGCAGTGAGTATAAATAAGTCATGGAATGAATCGAGATCCTCTACACCAGGGGTTCCCAATCTTTTTCAGCCCGCGGCGCACTTACAAGTTTAGTATTTTGTCACGGCGCCCTATTTTAGTAAATTATTTGGAATAGATATAGTGAGTATATATATTTTATAGTCGAAAGAAATAGGTACCAACAATAATAGTAGATTATATGTTTATTAAGGGGGATCTGAACTGCATGTTTTGCTATGGGGAAAAAACTACTTGTTATAATAGAAAAATAAAAATTGATAAAAATGCAGTATTTTTGTAGCTACTGCATGATTTAAATTTCATAATTTTCCCAATTATAGGGAATTTTAAAAAAATTAAAAACTAAAATATGTCATTAGGTGGCAGCAGGTACTTGCCCGGTGTGTATTCCAAAAAAAATTATAAGTTTTTTAGTTTTTAATTTTTAAAAAATTCCCTATAAATAGGAAAATTATGAAATTTTGATCATGCAGTAGCTACAAAAATACTGCATTTTTATCAATTTTTATTTTTGTATTATAACAAGTATTTTTTTTTAAGTAGGTTTTAAAAATTCCCCAAAATTTGTGGCTTTGGATTATGATAGAGGATCGACTCACGGCGCCCCTCTTTACTTTCTACGGCGCACCAGGGCGCCACGGCGCACACTTTGGAAACCCGGCCCTGCCCTACACCCTAATCTCATTCTGAGATTATAGAGGGTGTTGGAAAATAAACCTTACTCGATTACAGCATATTAGATCTTTGAATGAATGACAGTACCGATATCCCAAGTGAAAAGCAAAAACTGGAATCAAAAATTGAAATTCAATGGCTCGGCATCACTTTAATTTCATATAATTAAAATTAAGACATAAAACTTACACTAAGTATAAATATGTCATCGAGTGAATCAAAGTTCCCTAATCCCAATGAGCAATCCAGTGAACTTTCCATGCTCAAGTAAATCAGCTGATTCAATCGTTGCTTAATGAAATAATAAAAAATCTATATTTACAATTTATTACATTTGTCAAATATTTTTGTAAATGATAACTGACCTGCAAAAGATGAATTGGCAAATTAGTCAATCGACTGTTTTGAAGAGAAGGACTCAGAGTTTTCAAAGCAGCTTTCATCTAATGTTTGATTAATTATTATGAAATTCGTCAGCAGATAATCAACTTTAATTTCTTCAGTATAAGAACAATAAAAACTTCACTGACCTTCTTGGATGTTTTATGGCTGGAAATGACAGTTAGAACGAACAAAGTTAAACTTGGCCAACTTGCCCCATACAATGGCAAAAAGTAGAGGCAACCCATATCATTAATTCCGACTGTAAGCTTTGTTATTATAACACTCGATACAATCGAGCAAAGGATCAGCAACATAATTCCTAGCACGAGAATTATGCTTGAAAATGCTGATTTAAGCTCATTAATAACCGATCTCATCTCTACGTGAATTTCAAGGGTTTTGTGAAACCTTTCGTGACATTCGATCGGACTTTGAGTCGATTCTGTTAAGTGGGATTGGGAAAAAATGGTGTAACTGATAAAGGCGTTGGTGTAAACGATAAAAACCAAACACATAAATCCAAAATATGAACTAAGGATTGCAAACATGACAATTACTATCAAACCAAGGCAAACGATCCAGTAGAACCAGGCTCCTAGCAAAGCGACTACAAAGAAGTAGTACATGTTAGAAATAATTGTAATCATTTGCGTGGCAAAACCTGCGATAGCCAAAATAAAAATAATTCTTCTCATTAAGTTCAACATGAAAACATTCTCTTTAGTCACTTCAAGATCCCTTAATTTTGTGCATAAATCTCTAATAACTGACTGCTTGGACCTAGCGATGGTGTACAAGCAACAAAAGTAGATTTCGTTAAATGTGGTTAATAACACCAGACAAGTGCAAGTTAACTTCGCTCGAGTCGCATCCGAATCCTTGTTGCTTTTCTTCATAAAGGAAACTGGGATAGATAAAGAGCCCAAGTAAATTAGGAAAATACATATTAGCACACAGGCATTTTTATGAAAGCATTTGGATAAACGGCCATAGCAAACCGAAGGGGGAGAAAAATTCAAGCCCAGAATATAAAAGTAGTGCAAAACAGGATCTAAATAAACGCTAAACTTAAGCATTTTTCAGTGGTAATGTGAGGAATTAATGATATTTGATTCGAGCTAAATGACAATCTACGACTTAACTCTTTCAACAATTGCAGACAGGATTTATATTCTGTAGCATATATGGCAGAACGAAAATATCAATAATTGAATGTTTTAACATGGAAACCATGGCAAACCTTTTAGGGATAATTGAGCACATTTTAACATTGTGAAAAGAAGATTTGCTGTCAATATGACGATGAATACGATTTACACTTCCTTATTCTGGTTACTTTAGAAAGCATATGGGCTAATATTTAACCCAATGCTAAGTGCCCGTGAACATTGGGTTAAATTTTAGTGTAACAACCAAATGTTGGGTTAAATCTACCTAAAATTCCACTTAAATGTCCGATAGAATGTCACGAAAGTTTTCAAAAATCCCTCGAAATGCACGTCGTGATAAGATCGGTTATTAATGATCTAAAATCAGCATTGTCATAATTAAGATGAACACTGCTATGAAAACTTTGTGTCCTTCTCATCAAAATGGACGATTGATTAATTTGCCAATTCATATTTTGCAAGTATGTTATTATTTAGAAAAATATTTTACTAATGTAATAAATTGCAAATAAATAAGTTTTCATTATTTAATTAAGCAACGATTGAATCAGCTGATTTACTTGAGCATGGAAAACTCGCTGGATTGTTCGTTGGGATTAGGGGAACTGGATTAACTCGATGAGTTATTTATACTCGGCGTAAGTTTTGTGTCTTGGATTTTAAAGTCATTAAATTTCAACTTTTGATTACAGTTGGTAATTACAGATATCACTACTGTCATTTATTCAACGCTCAAAAAATGTGCAGTCGAGTAGGGATTATTTTCAAACACTCCTCTGTAATCTCACCACGAATTTATACTCACTATAAGTTTCATTTCTTAGACTAAATTCTATGTGATTTTATTTGAAATTAATATGCGAGCCAATTTTAACATTTTATTTCAGTTTTTGCTCATCACTTGGGATATATATAAGCAATGTCATAAGAGCAACCAACGAATATACTCTTACTGAAGAAGGATTATTTCTTAAGCACCCTCTTAAAATACTAATATTCTACATGTGAAATTTGTAATTGCAGCTGTAAAACAATTCCCAAGTTTGTTTATGTTGTGAAAATAAAATTATCTAAATTGTTAAAACTCTTTTATCTTTTCTATGTGCTTTTTAAGGGGGAACTGAACTGACTCAGAACTGCATGTTTTGCTATGAGGGAAATTTTGATACATACTTTTAAAAAAACTACTTGTTATAATACAAAAATAAAA
>JAQGCC010000392.1:0-38741 GCA_034698905.1 Xestoiulus laeticollis
TGTTCGCACGATGGAGTTTGCAATCGTGACAGAAAAGTCGCGGCTTTATTGGCTCCGTGAGAACGGGGCTTTAGTATTCGTTGTAAGAGCAATAGAACGCTAGGAGAATGTTCTTCTTCGCATTGAGGTAAACAATTCCAGGTATTGATTTTCTAGACTTATACAAAATCGGGTTATCATGATGCGCATCAACACCATACAAGTGCTAAAGCAATGAAATATTAATTTAAGCTTTATGGCACGAGGAGCTCCTGATTAAACAGTAATGAAATGTTTTATCTCTTCATAAATGAGCCGGAAAATTCGTGCATAAGTCGTTTGGTGTATTAAGTTAACTTAAAAAAAAACGTGCTAAAGTTTCATTTTTTATCGCGAGACATAACGCGTCTATGTATAGGGTAGGGCCAGCTCTTTAACGGTTTTTTTACCTTTAATAAGTCATTCACGTGCACCGGAATAGTTTTCAAAATCGACCGTTAAGGTAATTTGCTCTCGCTGTACAAATTCTGCATTAACCTTTAACGACTGCTTGTTTATATTACCATTTTTTACTGTTGGAGTCCTACGTGAGGTTATTACAGGTGGCACTGGCAGTTTGATGTTCCAAAGATTAGACTTCTGAGGCATTCCTGAAACCCCTTAAGCTACTTTTAATGGAGCTTTAGCATAATAGAACCGCCTTTCCCATTTTCAAATAGGGTTTCCAATATAAAGAATGCATTGTACGTTGTGCAATAGTTCATAAACAATTTTGGGATGCTATAGCAATTTCTGTATATTAGAGGATGAGTCCAAAAGAGCTAAAATGCCATAAAGAATAAAAGTATATATATATGTGGTTGGGTTTGTTCGGCAAAAACGTTTGATTCATTCACCTGATTGCTCCCAAATTTCCCTCCAGTATTTTACCGCAACCAATGAACAACATGGAAGGTCCGTCTTCTCAAAATGTTACCCATTCCTTGGGCTATTACACGAAATAATGTATATTAATTTGCATATAAAGCTCCACTTTTAATATTTAGCACTAGACAACCGTCTTAAAATGAATATTTCGGTATTATAAGGTAAATATACAGTGATTCATAGTAGAATTTAAATTTTAAACATGTTCAGTACTGTGTACAGTTTTACAAGTGGGTGTCATCATTTTAGCTGAATCTTCAAAAAGCACTATCTCTCCGAATAGAACAACTTGTGGCTCCATTTGCTTGTGCTATTCACAGGTTTTTTGCTGTAGGTACTTGTCTAATGACTGGTTCGCAACAGTGCGTGATTCCTATCGTTATAGTATGGCATACGTAGCATATAGGAACGACCCTTATCATGCAAAACCCAGAGTCTGCCCCGATTCAGAAATGTTTTCGGAAGAGTTCATAGAGCTAGCTTCGCTATAATCGAAATCTAAACAAGATTAGAATTCACGACCCGGGGAGTTGATGCACCGTTGCCAAGTTTCCATACCTCGCCGGAGCGTAACGAGGCGTCAGTAAACAAGGACTGTTTTGCCAACAGGGGGTTTCGATCCCGCAAGTGTGTGGATTCCGAATCGAGATTGCGTTTCCGCTCGAGTTCTTCTATAGCCAATTCATTGTTCCTCGGCGGAAAATGGGCTATTTTAGAAAAAAAAATTCGATGACGAGACCAATTTCGGAGTTTCGATCTAGACGCTCCCGAGGGCATCGTTTCCGGTTTCTTCCGACGAAGATCAAATTTTTCGGGCGTGTGATATGCTCTGGGCAAAAACTTCTAGAGATACTTCTGCAGAAGAAACTTCAGCTATAAAGTTCTTTTTAATATAGCAGAATCTTATAGCTTTAGCAAAATCCGTGTAGTTTTTCTATAAAAAAAAGATTCAAGAGTGTCAGCCCCTGATTTCTTATTTACTCATATAAAAGACATGCTGCACAATGCACGGAGCGCTTATAATAATAAAAATATTTACTCCCTATTAGTAGGAAAAGGGGTTTGGGAAGGGCTCATCACGTCCCACATATATACACCCGCCCATACAGTCTTATATAAAACACCTCAATATATAGACCTACAAGTAACATTATAAAATCATTTTTGCGCAAAAATGTATACATACTGTAAATATTGAGGCTATAACATCAGAGGAGAAAAGTACAGTACAGACGTTGTTAATAAGGAGTTGCACGACACCTCAAAAGAGAAATGTTCTGGAAACTTATATGTGAAGGTAAAGAACCCAAAGGAATCTTAAGCCCATGCATATTAGTCAGTATAATGAAAGACTTCAGTTCCAGAAGAAAGAATTCTATTGCTAAAACAATGTGTGAGGCCTATTTGAAGGACCTCTTTCAATGGAGAAAAAGGGGGTTCCCTGGTTTGGAACTCAATATCCCAAGAAATGTTTTCGCGGATCTGCGTTCCGGTCCGCATAACTCTGTTTTCTCATCACGTTCGCAGAACGCAGACAGTGCGTCCCCAGAGAATAATGCGCCCATAACTGTCACCGGAAAGCCAAATTTAAGGGCGAGTTATGGCCGCTTTACGACGGCTCGATATGGGAAATGACGGAAAATGGACGATTCTTGCAAGTGATGGAATGCCGAACAGTGAAATTGATGAAATGCCGATGCGCTCCTATAGTATCGGAAGTGATAAACAGTCATTCGGGAAACTCTTGGCCTTGGCGCCATCTTTTTTTGGAGGCGAAACGGATGGTTGACTGTTTGACAACCAGAGTTATTCATCACTTGCGTCCATTATCCAGCAAGTGTGGACTCTTCTCCAAGCACCGGAGGATTTTTATAGGTTCCAATGGATCGCAATGGTACTCTAATGGTATTTTGTAAATAACGGTCGGTTTCGCCAAGCTTGGCACAACGACTTTTAAATTCCCGCTTACAGTATGAAGAAGTGCCACCAATATCCGCAGCGATATAGGCCTTAATTTACTGATAACCTTAAAAAACACTTGCATAACAACAAACAATCCCATTTTGCAATAAATAGAGATTATATACGATTTACTAAGCCTGGGTGTCCGCAACTTATTAATGGTATTGGATTTTGCTATCACTAATATATACATTATAGCTACTACATATACTTCAACAAATCACTTCGTATTTATAATTTTGATCTACAATCCGATCTACAAAAGACCTACATGTACAGTAAATGTACGTTTGACACGTGGTCATCACAATGCAGAAGTGATCACTATACATATGTGGTCACTTTACCAGGTTTTACTGTATATGGAAAACAATTTCCAATCTGAGCCCTGTCTTGGGTAACTCGAATAATAGAAGCTTCAGTGGGCTTTCCAGCCATGCATGTGTGCAATGCATGATTGCATACCTGTGGGGTACCAAAATGTCAATTAAGCGACATATTACACTAATTTTATGACGCTTTACATCTGTAATTACTGTATTTTGAAACCCATTTTCAAATAACGAACAAAGATTGTTCAATGTGTTAAAACAAAATCAAATGTATTTTGAATTTTGATTTTTCGGAAAAAGCTTGACAGGCCATCTGGCGCGCCAATCGGAAGAGTGGATAACTCGGGTTGCAGGTCTCAACATTGCGAAAGTGATAGTCACGGATCATGCAACAATTATTTCGAAATCACCAGAGGTATATATGAAGTCGGTAAGGGTAAATTGTATGATCGTGAGCTTAAAAATCGATTCCCGGCACATGTTGACGAGCGCTGCGTTTAATCCACACAATTATAGGCGATACTCATGATTAGGGCCGTTGCCGCTTATATATATAGTTAACCAATGCTGATATAGTTGCAATTAAGCGTGCAGATGTCGACAGCTGGCTAAATTTGCTCGATACAACAAAGTCGATTTTGAAAAATTAATAAAATACAACTTTAAGAGATGGAAAATGGAATTTTTTTCCATTTGAGATGAATTCTACAAAGGGGAAGCTAACTTCCCCCAACGCTATTACTTTTAGACGATCAATTTCATCTAACATACTATAGATGCATAAACTTCTACACAATGGATATTTCTGAAGCTTTTATAAACATGCTTTTATAAGAAAGAGCTCGTCAAGTTATATGGTGTTCAACCCATATCGTAGAAGAATTTTTTATACAGCACTTATTTCAGAACTTGAAATATCTTAGTCCTGTATACTTAAAGTTGATGAAGTCCACGATACAGAATACCTTTGAAATTAGGAAGCAAATGTGCACCCCTGGTATTTGAATTTCATCCCAATTACATTTTCTAGCAAATGCTTCAAAACAAACCATGGTCATGCATACATGTCATTAAACATGCTGAAATCATTGTTTTATACTTGTTATGCATCACAACTTGTAAAGAAATTCAGACGGTGCAACCTGCGGGTTGATGTGGCAAAAGTGGTTGCACAGAAACCATACAGCACTTAATGTGGCGTCAAGTGACAATACTATAAATGTCATTCACATTGGAAGTTTCGTTTCTCCAGCACGTTTAAGCATACATTTTGGGGCATCTGTATTAGGGTATCGAAGAATTTCGCTTTGTAAAACATCGTTCTATAGATCCGTCGTTACGAAAAATGCCCTTAATGGATTCTTTGTTATCCTCTTTGAAATCGCTTCTGCAGAAGCCATTACTAAATTTCCAAAGAGCTTTTCTAGGCAGCTGAAGGATCTCATGGATTCCTGGCGCCCGTTAAAAGCTAAAGTGGAAGTTAGTGTTTTCTCTGGCACACTTATGCAAATCTACCGCATGGATCGAGCCTGTCATTCGAAATGGAAAGACTTAATAACGAAACACTAAACTTGGCAGCCGAAAAGATATCAAATGGCTCACGTGCTATTAGCAAGTTGTATGATTCCACATAAAGTTAATTTCTGATAATAGTCTAGGTTCCTTTGTTTGTTTGATAGAGGTTATTTGAAAAAGTTACGACCACCATACATCTAATGCCTATATAGACTCCTGTTTCGTTGGGACAACGAACTTTTAATGGAACGTAATGGGAAAATGTTTCAGTAAAATGTCCATTTTACCGGACAATTATATATACAGGGAAGTGTTAAACCTAAATTTTAAAAGGGATTAGTATACTTTTATACATACACTATAGGGATATAACTGAATGTTTTGCCATTGCGTGATGGATTTAGCTATAGGCGTATACAAATGTTATTAGCTATATACAGTATACATGTACATGTACTTTGTTAGCAAGATTAGTAATGTATATGCGTAGTCATGCTCAATATCGATCCTGTAAAAATCTCACAACTTCTATTCTTTGAGAAAATTTCATATTAAGAGTTTTTGCGCTTCCAGGTGTCGGCTTTAATATGAAATTCGAGCAACAGCAATAACCTTCCAAAGTCCGAATCCCGGCGATCCCGGGGCACATAATTCTGTTTTCCAGCAATCGCATACACGAAGTGCCCTTAAAGCCATCCCCTTTTCGCAAATGGCACCGAAATCATGTCTCACACCAGCACTTTGATAAGGCAATCATACCGCATTGTCGCGCCATTGTGTGGACAATAAACCTGACAATCTCTCTTAAAACCCGGATTCAAATCATAGCCTCAATCCGAATTCGTGTTTGCTCAGCAATTTCATCGATTTTTGTGGGGTTTGTTCAAAGCGCCATGGCGTTTCTATGCCATTTGAGCATCCAGAATGTGCGTAAGGCAGAGCGCCATTCATGAAAAAACAGCACATTTTTCGCCTCTTCAAAAAGTGGATGAATTTCACCACTCTGATTTTGAGATCAATGGCTTGAAAGAATCTGTTAGGATTACAGTGTATTCCGAATAATGGGTCCACATTAGGGACCATGAAATATAGTCCCATTATGTGACTGGTCCTATTAACCATGCATGGGAAAGCAACAACAAAAAAGTTTAAAGCAAAATGTTATTACAGTGGACCTTTCATTAATAACTTACCAAAATTTAATGGTTCCTAGTGCACGAAGAAAACTATATGAAATTCCACTTTATTCCACCTCATGTGGTCTTAATATACAGTACAGTGATTCTGTTATTCGAAATATATATTGCATAGACCTATAGCAATTTGCAAATCCTCAAGGTCCGAACTGTTCAGTTCAAACCTTCAGGATGTTGAACCATAGCAACAGAATGCAGAATGCTGAAAAACTGGTCTAAGAAACACAACTGACTACATGTACTTCCGCTGAAAACGAATTTAAATTGCAACTGACAACAGCATTGTTCACAAGCAGTAAAAAATATCGCTAAAAACATTGTCTCTACAATACCATCCGTCAAACACACAGATGCTGTGGCTGACAACATAATTTGATGCTGTCATTAGCCAAGCTATCTTGTGCGGTATACATAATTAAAGCAATTCAATGACAGTGCTTGCAACAATTAAACAATAAAACAATTATTTTTTGCTCTTCCAGATTAACTGAATGGCCTCAAGTTAACGTCATGGCAAGACTCTGGAAGAAATCCGGTCACTCGTGGCTCGAGCCTCCTTGGACCGTGCAATGTCTTGGACTGTGTCTACTCTTAGCTAGCCTGCCAACGGCATCCACGAAGACATCTCCTGTGGCGTCAGAATCCCAGCGCAAATCTTCATACCCTTGTCTGGGAGAGATGCGGAACGCCCCGTGCTATTGCACCGAAAAGCAAAAGGGCCTGGATGTGACTTGCGAGCGTGCAACACTCCAAGCAGTTAATGAAACCTTTCAGCAGCTGCCCATACGGCACTCGCATCAAATGAAAATCTACTACCTGACACTGCGTTATCTGCACGTATCCCATTTGCCAGATTACTTCTTCGATGGCTTGGACATCAAACATTTGACCGTCATATACACAAACTTGAGCTCCATCGGAGAGCGAGCCTTTGCGGGCCTAGATGAGCATTTAGAGTCGCTGGATCTGTCTCAAAACAACTTGAAAACATTCCCTAACAATGCGTTGAAGAACCTGGGCAATCTGGTGCACCTGAACCTCAACCACAACAACATTACGTTCATCCATGCTGGGGCCTTGGACGGCTTGAACAACCTGCTCCGTGTCATGTTTTACGGCAATGGCATTACCGGCTTGGACGACAATGCCCTAGTCGGGGCTTCCAGCAGTCTCATGCGGATTAACTTGGGCAAAAACATTCTCGAGGCGTTCCCCATCAATGCCCTGAAATCTATGAAGAGCCTGGAAGGACTTGAGATCCAGGAAAACCACATCGAACAGTTGTCGGTCAACGATTTCCATGGCTTGGAAAGGCTGGACCAGATTAACCTGGCTTCAAATCAGATCCGGGAACTGAAACCAGAGACTTTTCGCTACCTTGATGCCCTCAATCTGCTCGATCTGGGAAGTAATCGCATTGAGAAGATGGATAAGGACACATTTGTAGGTGTTGAAGGTAGGCTGCTTTACATTCGTCAAGTGCAAAACTAGTGTTTTAATTTCAATAATGTTCATAATGTATTAACGTTCAAAACACTTGCTGGAAAAGCACATAGCAATGAAGGACCAATTCCTGATTTAATTGGGAGCAGTGGCCAGTAAGTGTTAAAAATGTAAAGCGAGAGTGTAAAAATGTGAAGTGTATCAAAGCGTTCAAAAATTTAAAAAAATACAACAATGAAAGCAAAACTTTATGATGATGGAAATGACAGTCTGCAAGACCCCAATTCCAGCTTTGCATTTGTAAAGCTTAAATTATCATATATCGTTAAGTTTTATTCCACGTAGAAAAAATAATTATGTAATATAATGATAATATAACGATGAGAAACCCTTTTAAACCCTATTTTCTGAAATTGTTGAGCGTGCACCGATTACATTGTTTGTAAACACAACGCCAAAGGTCTTATAGGGCCCCAGAAACTGGCAATCAGACTCAAAAGCAATTTGCAGCCATTGTTATATGAGCTTAATGGTCAAACTCAAAGCAGACCCTGAGTCTTTTAAACTTGGTGCCACATATCTTGATAAATTGTATTGTTTCTGATCATGAACTGTAATTCTACCATGCGAAAGAACGAACGTAACTAACAGCACAGTTCGCAAAATAGTTTAGAATCAATTTCTCTTTGAATTGTGACTTGTTCAACAACAAAAGATGTGGGTGTCAGTTTATTTCACGACCTCGGAATCGAGCCATTGTTGGCCTGGCTACTTCAGTGTTTTATTCAAAGGAGTTTCAACTAAACCTTCCATATTGTTCGTTACTGCCAAAATGCGGAGCATAGCTGAAGTGCAGTAACATGTTTCCAATAAGGTCTTTTTCCTTATTCCATCTGCATTGTGTTCTTCCGGATGAATGAAAGCATGCTTCTTTTTTTGCCCTCAGCTCAAGCCAGAAGGCATTGAGCAAGGGCCATCAAGTAATAGCGCAGTTACAGCTTGTTCATGTCATTCGTGTTTGCTCTGCCAATATTATCCCACTTTAATTATGTTCCTTGTCACTGGCAAACGGGTGATGGCATCAAGTATGCTGTAATCGTGGCACTCGTAATGCTCTACCAGTCTTTGGATCCTTCCCCAGGCGCGTTTCAGCCGAATAGTAAATTGCATTTTAATGCAATCAATCTTTCCGCTAGAGTAGTGAACTTGCCAAAGAACAACCAGGGTTCCATCGAGGCAAACAGCTAATGCGTTGGAAGACATCAGCTGCCATGATCCCATAAACACGACACGTTTCGCTCGCCGACAGCGATTAGGGCCCTCGAACAGATTTAATTCGATTTGATGAAATGCGACTTATGGCCTCAGACTGCCCTGATGAGACCTATAGGGGGGAAATCGTAAAAGTATTGATGATTCGTCCTACAATACCAAAATCCAACTCCTCAAACTCAAGTCTGTTAGGGACATAGATTTGTAAATGCTTTCATCTTTCAAAGTGCAAATCTTTAAAACGCCATTTAAAATGCAAATGCATTTCTATCATTATCTTTATGGTACATGTAGACCTACATTGATATAGTGTATGACGTTTTTCTAAAAGCTCGCTATTTGTGCTTGCATTCAGACACGCTGGAATGGTTGGTTCTTGGAGGCAATCGCTTGAACTCTTTCTCAAACCACGCTCTCAAGAAGCTAACTAAACTTCGACAATTGGACCTGCAGAGCAACGGCGTCACCAACATTCCAGAGGACGCCTTCGAAGACTTTGGAGGACAGCTCAAGACCCTAAGCCTGAACAACAACAGGTGGTTAATTCTCGATGACAAGAAATTGACACCAGAATGGCACTTACTTACAGTTTAGTTGGTTATTTCTTTTCAGCATAAGCCAGATTCCAACAAACGCCTTCAATAACCTACACCTGCTTCAATGGCTCAATCTCCACGAGAACAAGCTGACGGAAATTCCCCAGGAGACATTTCAGTCTGTCTTCGATACACTAACAACTCTTACAATCCACGGTAAGTGCTTCTGACAAGATCAAACAAACTTATCGATACATGTATTGGCTTCTCTTACGCTTGATATAATAGCTTCGGACTCAGTATTGTGAGGGAACACTTTACTGAAAAGTATTTCCAAAAAGTGCCTCTCAAAATAACTATTCATAATAAATGGTGCCTTAGTCGTGGCGAGTCAGGTACATGTACCCTGACTTTTATTGGATGAGCATTCCTGACTTTGTTTTCACATTTCATTGGCATAGTTCCAAGTTTTCTGACATTTTTGAGTTCATTTTCCAGATAATCCGCTCATTTGCGATTGTAAGCTCAGCTGGTTCCGGGCATGGACTGAGTCTCAAGGCAGACAAATCCTACGAGACTCAGAAAAGATGCAATGCCAAGAGCCGCCAGACTTACGGGGTCAGCCCATCCAAAACGTGCCAGTCGAGTACATGACATGTCCGATGACCAAAGGCACATCCACATCAGCGGCATGGAGCCTGAACATGTATTCCATCGCCAGGCTTGCAACATTCCAAATAGCAGGTCTCTGGAGCGTGTTTCTTTTGACGTTTTAAATTTTAGAAAGTCGAATTTGGTGTACGTAATCTTCTTAACTGGTACCCCGGTATAAATATATATATTACGGGGGCGAGAAAGATGTCCCAAAAAAGCCTTGTCCCCTAACATATCCAAAACCCAAGAGGATATCTAAAGGTTTTTGCCCAAAACGATACGGCTGCTGCCAAACAACCACCACAACCTTTTTAGTACAGAGACTCAAGTGCATCCCACCCTAATTTCCATGCAGAAATCAACGCAGCAACCGGTCTTTCTAAATTCCTAAGTTTTAATATAAGACATGTTTTCATCGTGCGGTATTTTTAGCTAATAGGTAAATGATTATTTATACCTTTTATTCAGGAACAGATAATTTTCACTTTGAGGGAAAAATTTACTTCAAGAAAATAACCGTTACTAGGAGGTAGCTTTTATTTTTTGAGAGATCAACCATTAGTTGATAGGATAACAAAGATATTTACGTGAAAACATTTTTGCTTACAGAAATACATACATGTACATTCCATGCATCATATTTTGAAAGATTATTTAAAAAATTAAATTTTATTTTGCAAATAAATAAATTCAGATTTTTTTTTTTCGTTTGGTGCCCTGGAAAACTTGTGAACGAAACATGAAATCTCTGCTATAAAATCATAATTTTGTATAAGGCTATGGTTGCCAATCCATAACTTCCTTTTGTTAAATCATGGTAACAATCTATGATGGTATTGCTATCTTATTCCAATACGTTTTCAGTAAACTTCCATAACCATTTAGATCCATGCGGTTGCCAGAAGAATGCGAGCTTTCGGACAGCTTAATCTGTATCAGCTTTTCTGCTAAAATTAGACAGACATAGCGAGACATATCATGTCTTTATTTCTCTTAATACATCATAGCCTACACGTACAGCTATACAGTATATTACCAGGCAGGTTAGAAAGGCCGTCAGACAATGTCCATTGTGAGGGTTTTGGCTAACTAAAGTATATAATAGTAGCAACGATTTACTGAAAAACTTGTATTCTGAAACACATTGCCAGATTAAGACGAGACTTTCGGCCTAGCCAATGGAGTACAGCACCTTAAAACAAAACCGTTGCCATGGCTTTCCGGATATTACCTATCTGTTATTGCGCAAAAAACTAGTTGGTGGCAATCAAATCTTCTTTCGGCCAACTTTTTTCTCAATATGCCTAATGAGTTTTCACCAAATGTTGAAAACGAGATGCTGTTTGACTAGATAACACCCGAGTTCCCATTGCAGGCGCCTATTTATCCACCACTCTTGAATGTGCACGATTCATCATGGGCACTGATGTAAATAACCTTAATTAGTTCAAAATTCCCAATAGGAAAACTTTGCTATGTATATGCAATTCCGACGTCTCAAAATAACTGAAATCGATGTCGACGGGATCGGCATAGATTGCACCTACGAGCTGTATCAGAATCATGTGGTAAGCTTGATGCACCTGTCCCTCGTGGGCTTTTACCCCAATTGTCAAAAACGATGCTTTTCTCCTCGCTTGATCATAGGTTTCCTTGTGTAACAAATTCCCAAACCCACGTACGAGCTTCTTTCTTACGACTATGTGTAGTTTTTCATCTCGGCCGAACCGGCCCGTTGTACATTTTCAAACTCTTTCGTATCTTACATTTTCATTCTTATGTCTCCAATTTGTACTTGAAATAAATAATAAATCGATGCTGTGAACGCCACAAAATCGAACATAACCCTCATAACCTCCGAGTTTCTTCATGTTTTACAGAAGAATACAATAAACTGTACAAGTTTCTTGTTCTGTCTCATTAATCTTCCAGCAATGACATCGGTCATCATGCTGCAGCTTTCTTAGGGTAAGAACAGCATGGCATGCAGCGTTTCGATTGGTTTCCGATTGTCCAATCAGAATGATGCACTTCAGATCATGCCACGCTCAATGCTATTCCATGCCCCCAAGCTGTTCTTACCCTTAGGGAACCTCTGAAATGCTCACACATAGCCCAGGTTGAATGTAGTCAACCGCTGATCTACATTGCACATAGTTTTCATCGTTTTTTTTAAGCCTGGACACTCAACCTACCACAACACGGCTACAGGTGATTAACTTTGAGGCGGACATTTTGATAGAAAAATGGGTTTTAAAATGTGAGGCTCGAGGATTTAAAAAAAAAATGCTTTTGAAAGAGGATTCTGGCTTGCACTTTAGCACTTACGTATTTCCTAGTGAAAAGACATTTGCATGTCGCAGCACTATAAAAACAATGCATTATTTTACATTTTTGCATGCGTATAAATCATGCTTCCAACTATAGGTTTTCGGGCACCTTCAAACTACAGACTAAAATCATCAATAATATTTATGGATGATGAGGCTTACCCGTGCTTGCCAGCCGTATAGAAACTGTATGATTGACGTCCATAAACTGGAAATCGGTGTCATTATCTGAATGGCTGCCGTTGCTGTCCACAGGAATTCCAGTGATCAACGTTTTCCCAATATCATATCCAGGGTTCCCAGAGTAAATTGTCTGTGATGCAGTAGCGTTGTTGTCGCCCTCAAAATCACTTGAGTTCAGACTAGAATGCACGTAGCTTGACTGAAAATGCTGCGAGAGTTCAACGTCAACAGGAACTGATGGCAAGAGGGCGATCAAGACAGAGATTCTGGAAATCTCTGGACCATCCCAAGAGAATTCATACTCCACTTTGTGTACCACATTCTCGCAAGAATCCGCTGAGGAATTGTACAATGGTACCAGACTAGTGAGGTCGCATGCGTTGGAATAAAAGTTTGCAGCACTCGCCTCACAAACATAGATCACAGTCACGTTAGCGATTTCCTGCGTGTCTTTTTTTGCGACAACGAGAAGGTCCGAAGCGTTGCTGTTCATGAGATATGTGGTGGCACTCAAGATCGAACTAACACCACATATATCCGGGGTGACTCGAACATTGCATGTCGAGGACTGAGACACCAAAAACACCAGCGGCGACGCTTCTATGCACTGCCCCGTGAAAATTCTGGCAGGCAAGGAAAGATATCCGGCCTGTTCTTCCGCCCCAACAATGGTTAGGATGGGATCGCCATGCTGGTAGCTAATGGAATCAGTCATAACATCACTGCCCCTTGCTTCTGAAGGAAATTTTCCCTTGATGTCGAGTTGTTGGACCAGCAATCTCATGCTTTTTGCGCTTCGCACAATTGGCATGCTCTCGAGGTAGTACATCCCTAGGTAAGGACTGTTGTTTCTGGTCATGCACAGAAATGGAAACCACTCGGATCGATCGGACAACTGGTAAGTGCAATGACCATCGATGATTCTGGGTGTTTGAACTCCACCTGCCAACTCTTCGGTGCAGACAAAGCTTTGCAAATCCACGTTGCTGCAGTCCTAAGAAAATTTCGTTTTTTGTTAGATTCTGAACCACTAATACGAATGCAAAAAAATCATTTTCGTCTGATAAAAATCTTCTTTAAAAAAATGAAATGTAGTACATACATGATCACAACAGCAATTGATGTCACAGGAATCGACGATGAGATCACACGGGCACGGTGCAACTTCTACGTAGGCTGGATTCGGATACGCTCTGTCAAACAGAGGTGTTCCCACAGGGGGTGCTGATGCCCAATCCACAGCATATGAAGGACTCAGATCGGCCACCAAAACCGCAATCGGGTCCTTAGCATGCTTAAGGCCGAAAAGTGATAACGAGGTATCGCTAGAAAGAGAACACTGCAGTCGCAGTACCTCTATACAGTGTGACAAAGGAGGTTCTTGACGGGAGCCAACAAGCTTCTGTGATCTAGTAGAAGCCTAGACAAATTTAAAAAACATTTTTTAAATTTCCGATCTATTTTTTACATGTCAATTGAATGTGACTCCAACTTACGCTAAAAGTCACAGATGACGTTTCCAAATGCCAACTTCCGGTGTAGAAAGCGTCAACACTGGACCCAGGCAGATCCGAAGATGCCGTGGAAGGCAATAATTGAGGTGGCAACAATCCAAAATCAATAGCTCTACCTGCGATTTAAAAATAAAACGCTGTTTCGTAAGCACATTTTCAATCGGTTTAAAGTAAATGAAAGAAAATTCGCTGAATTTTCAAGAAATTTTAGTTTTAAAACCATGTGGAAAATATTATGCAATAATCCATTTTAAGGGAAGCTAGGGATGATGGTGGTTCAACTTTTAAAATCAAGAGAGCCACAAAAGCACCTAGACAGTCTAAGGAAGAGCACCTAAGGTCTACAAGAATAGCCTACTAGAGAAAAATAAACTATCTACCCACCTTGGAATGGAATTGAACTGTTATCTTCATGCCTTGAATTTAAACTGTCATCCTTGGTGAAATTAAATAAGGATGTGAATGCACAACTTGCGGAAACGGTTGTGCCATCAGGTGGGTATTCGCTCAAAGCTAATGTCACCTGTATGTGAAGAAAAAACCCAGTTATTTCCCATTTATATGTTGGAAGACTGCAGTTAATTGTCAAAATTGCTTTTTAATACTAAAGAAATTTATTGTTTTTAATTTCTCAATACCTTGATTCTAGTTGCCTTTGTATATATCACCTGGGGAATAATATCCGCCCTTAGATCCAGCTCAAATACATGTTCTAAAGATTAAAAATGGAATGAAAAATTAGTTCCTAAACAGTGCACATGTCAAACATTACGTAGCCTACGTGTGAACTTAGAAACGTAGTTACCTTGGTGTTTTAGACAGGTTAAACGTTCCGATATCCAAAATAGCATGCACAGAATCCATCCGATATTCTTCCTATAACTATTAATCATTTTTTAAGCGAATTTAAGTGCATTATTATTGCAAATTTCGAATTTTTCGCAATGTAAACAAAGCGCGCGCCGTCCATATCATATTCGAATCGAATGAGTCTCACGCAAGTAAGCCGATCGCCGATACATTGTAAGCCAAATTTCAGTTGGCATTGGTTGGCTTACTTCCTGTCGTGGGTAGAGTCTGTGTTGGTCTGTGCTATCGTGGGCATGGCCAATGATTACAGCACAGTGATTACAGGATGCAACGGAAGTGCTTCTGTCTGCAGCAGAACACTACTGAAAAAAGCATGGCTGGTGGTAGAAAGAAGGAAGAGTGGGTTGGTGGAGCCCAATATGAGGGTTTACCAGACTTTTCTTGGATGGTGAGTGTCGTTAATATGTGCATAAACTACCCGATAACTCTATTGTTGATTGAAAATATAATTTAGGCATGTATAATTCCTTGTTTCCAGGTGAGGCCATGTGAAATGTACCAGCTTGAACATAAAGATTGCGATAGTGAGTATTAGGCTACTTTAATTGGCTGCCCATTGAAGATTAATGCAGAAAGTAGGATGAGTTTAAAGACTGCCAGCATATCTGTTATTGCCGTATGCGTATTGTCTTTACACAATAATGCCTGCATCAGATGTCTAGCTGTTAAATATGTAGTGTGAATAGATGCAATATTAAACTGTCTATAATCATGCCAAAAAATACAAGATAGCCACCAGGGTGCTCTGGCCAATCTTTACTTTAATAGGCCTTAATCTCAATTCATAATTACTAATTAGACCGACATCTGCGGCAAAGGTTTGACACAAGTACGAGGCGACCGTACTTGAATTTCGCCGGACTGCGGCATTGCATGCCTAACCCGGCACCTAATTACCTATTCGGTATGAAACATTTGGTACCTAATTATAGGTTAATTAGGCTGGGTTACGCAGCGGCACAGGCCTGCGAAAAACAAGTACGGGCGATGCGCAATATAATAAAATAATCAATCTTGACAAGTTCAATTAATTAATGTTCGATTTAATGGTGATGAAGGACAAACCGTCTCCCCACTACATCTAAACAGCCTGGCTTTGAAGTGGGAAAATCCCCATCTTTCATCACCGGTAAATCAAACGTCGGACTCTTACCGAGTTTATTCCGATTTTTTTAAATCAACAAGAGGATTTATTAAAATGCTAAAAATATCAGAGGTTGGGTGGACGCTTCATTCTGCACGAGTTAACTTTTCAATTTTTCTGTTAAAATTATTTCTAAAAACAAAGCCATGTTCATGAAATTGGTGACATTTTTCCCCAACTAGGCATCAGGGGGCGTTTTCATCAATATTTTATATTTGGTTCTGTGTCTGACTGTTCTCAATGGAAGACGGATTATGACAACTGCATGAAATGGAGGAAGAAGAATGATGCGGAAGCCCTCGTAAGGCGTATTCAACAATTTTACGACATCAGGGCTTATATTTCGTTGTTCGATATTTTCATCAAGTTTTTTTCTGTATTTACAGAACAGTGTTATAGATAGCGAGAAAGAAAGAGTAGCAGCTCGTTTGAAAACAATGTTTGCGAATGATGTGTGGAAATTAAGAGCAAAGCCATTGAGCCCCAGCATTTGGAGCAGCCCTCTTCCAGATTGGATAACCAAGGATCATCCTAATTCTTATCTTCAAGCAATGAAAACCAGCAATGGAAATGAACCTAAAGAAAGCGAGCAGTTTTGCACTATCTTATGACTAATGTTATGTTTACAAACTGTTATTGAAGTCTGTATAGATTTAGCTGTTAATTAATAGTTTTTACCTTTATTTTTGTGGTATCTTCTTCATAGTTCAAACTTCATCGTATGGTCATCTTTTGAAATGCTCAAACACAATATAAATATAAATTAATTTATTTATACTATAACTGATTATGTACTATACGAAGTTTCCCAGAGCATTTAAAAATCCGCCTTTTCTCTTTTGCTTTGCTTTTTTCTCTTCCTTCAATATTATTTTCAGATTGCTTGGCAGTCCTGTGTAAGAATATTTTTTCTTCATCTTGTGCGATGGCTTTAATATCTAAAATTGCAAATACAAACCAAGTATTAAGCTAAAGTCGCTTGCCTTTTTTCAAGCTAAAAAAATTCATAATTAATAGTTTAACCTTAAAAGAGCACGTCATATTTTCATTAACAATCATGATACCTCCGGCATTATCAAATTCATTGAAGTAATTTGGCGCAGAGAACACTGTCACCAGACGACGACTTGCAAAAAACTCATAACCATCTTCAACTACCTGTAATTATAATACTCAAACCTCAATTCTCCAAGAAAAGAAAAAAGTTATTTTTTTTCCAAGAAGTGCAGGTTTATTCATCGATAAGGTAGAGAGAATACTAACCTGATGTCCTCTACATATCAATTCCAAGTTAAACTCTTTCAAAAAGCCGATTACGACTTTCTTCCCAAAGGTAAACGAAACTCCCCGATCGTTCTCGCTCCAATCATCTGTGTCGTGATGCGGATCTGACCACAACAGGTCGCACACCAGCCCGGCATCAGGAATATCTGTGGGTCGCTCGATTTCCAATATCTGTTGCATGGATTCGAGATCTGGACTTATTCCTACGCACGAAAACGGGAATTTTATTAAAGCGTTTTCAAAACGCATTCTAGTTACCTGAAGTCTCTCTAACCTCCGTGAGCGCAGAAAATTTGATCCTCGATAATGGCCGCTAATGGAAGACACCTGAAGCAATCAATAAACGTCTTCCAGATTTTGATGCTGGACCTTCTCTTACCTAAAACCACACAATCATAAATGTATCTAATCTGCGTCTGAATGACTAAGAATTGAAGAGTTCATGAGGGCATATGTGCCACCAACCATGTTTATTTTAAATCTATATAAATAAATAGTGCCTCCATCTACAATTCCAAAAAAATGATTGTTGGAAAATAATGCCTTACATGTATGTCTTTCAAATCATAATAGTTAAGATACTGACACTCGTCATAAAATCCATAAATGCGGTTAATGTTGGCACATTCGTGGTTTCCTCGCAGTAGAAAAATGTTGTCTGGATACTTTATCTTGTATGCGAGTAACAGACAGATCACTTCCATGGATTGAGGCCCTCGGTCTACATAGTCCCCCAGGGCTAAATAGTTAGCGTCTGGAGGGTAGCCTGTTAAATCGAATAACCGTAGAAGATCGCTATATTGTCCATGAATATCGCCTAAGAAAACCATAAATAAAAATTAGATAAGTTTTGTATTTTCCTCACCCGAGCATGTTTCTAGTGCTTCTAAAATGCTCGATCAGTCACTGGAATGGGACATTCTGAAGACAATGCGAGAGACTTTAAATATGGGATATTTTCCGGATACATATAATTGAATTTTTCACATAATTTTATTTGTACATGTGGACAATATGTTTGGTTCATTTTAAAATTATAGCACCATAAACTTACTGAACACATTAACAGGAGCCTCCAATTCTAATAAGGTGGGTTGGCGAAGAAAGATTTCTCTGGATGTTTGACAAAGGCCTTGGACTTCGTCTTGGGTAAGCAGAAATAGCTTGCTTGGAGGTTGGTGGCGGGCTGAAAAGAATAATTCAATATTAAATGAGACACAATCATGCATGACGACATCAACCCTTCAAACGATTCAACCTGGTTTTTTAGGAAATTGCATTTCAGCAATTTCATTAATACTGTCGCAATGTGGGAGCATTCCATGGATCTTGAAATAATTTACCTCGCAAAAGTCTGTCAATAATGTTGTCAACATTCAGTTCAGGAGTTGGCGATTCCATAATGTTCCAGTTGTGAGTTGATAACCACAACTGCGATTATGAAAAAAAAAAAAAATTCGATCCTACTTTCGAGCAAAATTATATACTTGATTTATTTTATTATTTTTTTCGCAATCATTGCTATTATCAGAATGGTATCTTCGCTGATAAGCCCTAATGGTAAAATACCAGATGCAAGCCTTAATGCTTAAATGCAGGACAGTTCGATATCAAGATGGTTTAGTTTTTTATCGTTGCATCACAATATATACTATTAAAAATTACAGAAACTGGTTTCTGCAATCTTCAACCTACATATAATTATAATTTAGAAGATAAACTTGAAAATTCATTAAACTTTTCAAAATCTTCATACAATTTTGTTGGTTTATTGCATGCAGCATATGCAAGAGCATGTGCTGGCTTGCTTGCGCAGGAAGAAATTATTTGAATTTAATTCTTTTGTTCCAAAAACGTTATTCTTCAGCTTTGAACTTGATGAGAGAGGTTTGCGAATAATTTGTTCTCAGTTTTGCTTTGGTCCTAGTATATTAATAATATTAATATAAACTTAATATTGTTTTAACTGTTTAATTGATAATTAAATATTTGTGTGTTTAAAAATTAAACTGACTTTTAATTTATCAATTACCAAATTGAATTTAAATGAAATTCAATTTCTAAAGACAAACTACGGAATATTCTCAACAAATTTAATTTAAATCCGAGACAAAAGTTTCAATATTTTGTAAATATACATGTTTTACATGCAATGTCAATCAGGGCAAAATACTATATTTAGTCACATTTTTCCCACTTCCCAAAAATTGCGAATTTTATCAAGGATTTTTTCGAAGGTTTTTTTTCAAAATCACGTTGCCCTTACATGTATTTAAAAATAATTAAATATTTATTTAAAAAATAATTATTGAACAAAAAACAAGTAAAGTTAAAATCGATCACATGTCTGCCATGGGCCTGGCCTATCTCTTGTTCGGCTATTCATCATTCTTATCGCATTTGTGATGAAACTAATGACATTGACATATTAGCAATAAGAGGATCGCCTAGCAGCACCATGTAATGCGTAGGCCCATCTGATAAGATTAATAAAATTATGATTTGGCTGGGAAAAACCGAGTTGAAATTAATGTGGCGACGTGCAGTGATTAAATGGGATGCATGGAAATTGCTGAGAAAGTTATTCTACAAAAAAACATTGTCCCTATTGGTCACCATGGCCGGAAACTGGGAACTGGACGTGGACGACATCATAGGCCGACTTTTGCAAGGTAAATTATATCCCAAACTACCTGTACATGTTTATTTAATGATGATGTGACATTACTAGTTTCATTTTCAAGGTAAATTGAGCTGGCAATTTTGATTTAAATTATTTTTGTGGTTTATCTAGCATGGTATTAAAATTGATCTACAATTTACAAGTGCCAGCTCTCATTTAGATAAAGGTATATGGTTTGATTATGATGTTTATAATGGTTTTATAGAGAAAATTGTAACAAAATGTGAAGGTACCTCGAATGATCTATATGTTTAATTAATTGGTAATTGGATGTTAATTATAGTGATGTTTCTAATTGCATCCCAATTACGAAAAATGTTTAATGTATTCCATCAACATGATAATAATATTGGATAAGATACAATTCATTTTAATGCTAATCTGTCCTTAGAAGGTTAAAAACGTTTACAAAACATATTTTAGCGATAGTGATTTTGTCTGTCGCCTATAGCCTACTGCTTTTTGAGGCGCCATTACTGTACAGAAAGTGCAAGGAAACAGATTTCCAGTATGGCCTACTGTTTCTACAAAATAAATTAATGTAGACATAGTCTCAGGACAAGATTTATACAAGTTGAACCCCATGTACATGTATATTGGGCAATGGTGTTTTTGTGCTTGTTTTATGCAATTAAATAATGTTATCACATTTTCGACGAGGATAGTATAAATACCAATAAAGTACTTAACAACCACTTTATAGCAATTAAGGAATATTTTTTAACAATTTATAGGTAGCAATAAACCTAGGCCAGGAAAACTAGCTAATTTGAAGTTCAAGGAAATCCAAGCATTATGCGTGAAATCCAGAGAAGTTTTTCTCAGTCAGCCAATGCTGCTAGAACTGGAAGCGCCAATTAAAATATGTGGTAAGGATGCTATCCCAAATACATCCCAAAATATTTCGCATTTTGTTCTGAAATATAGATATTCAATTGTTATTATCTACATCAGGTGACATCCATGGTCAGTACTTCGACCTCTTGCGGATGTTCGGTTGCGGAGGATTTCCACCTCAGAGCAATTATTTGTTTCTTGGTGATTACGTGGACAGAGGAAGGCAGTCCATCGAGTGCATCTGCCTACTTCTGGCATACAAAATAAAATACCCGGAGAACTTTTTTTTGCTGAGAGGCAACCATGAGTCTGCAGAAATCAATAGAATATACGGATTTTACGAAGAATGTGAGTAAAAGTTTCAGAGATTTTTGGCAGTTAATTATTTCTCCAAAAATCTTCATATTATCGATGTTATTCCAGGCAAACGAAAATACAGTGTCAAGTTATGGAAGACATTTACGGACTGCTTCAATTGCCTTCCTGTAGCAGCCATTGTTGAAGAAAAGATATTCTGTTGTCACGGAGGTGCCGTAGATCTAATTTCAATATCTGCAATTGGTTACAATGCACACAATTTCGATTTACATTATATTTTAAATAATGTGTTTCTAGGGTTGAGTCCCGAACTTCGGTCCATGGATCAGATCCGCCGCATCAAGCGTCCCACAGATGTGCCGTCCACCGGACTGCTTTGCGACCTGTTGTGGTCGGACCCAGATCCACATCCGGTCATGTATGAGTACGAAAGCTACATCGATGATGTCTACCAGAATGAAGGATACACTGAAACCGAACACAATAGGACGATCATGCCCAAAGAAAGTTATTCTGGAAAACCACTGGAAGCCAGCAACATTGACACTACAAAAGGTGAAAAAGCAGCACATCAGGAAAGCGCTGAAGAACATGGTGATGGAGATCAGAATGTTCAGCAGGAGCAGAATAGAAATGACAATACAATAAGGAATAAAGAAATCTTGAATCAATCCCCAGAAGAGAATTCAAACTCTAGTTATCGGGATTCAGAGGTATATAGATATTTTAAACTAGCTTCTATGCCTATTAGGAATTAGTTCAAGTGTCGAAATTTAAATTTTAATGTTTTATTCTTCAGGATAATGAGGAAGAAGGAGTAGAACGGTCGGTGCCAGAATTAGCAGCCCTAAGTGCTCCAGAGAATCCTAGAACCACCAGGCACCACGAATATTATCCCCCGCAATCTCCAAACAGTGGGATCATGTTCAGCGGATGGGGAACCAACGACCGCGGAGTGTCCTATACTTTTGGTGCGGCCGTGGTGGAGAAGTTCTTGCGCAAGCACGACTTGGATTTGATATGCCGAGCCCACCAGGTAAGAGGATTCTTGTTGATTCCATTCAATACATTTCAATACATTATTCTGCAGAATTTGCCAGATATTTTACTTCTTTCCGTGTAGCCTCCAAAAGTCCAAAATGTGGCCAGTTATTCGTATATGCTCAAAAAATATTTTTCTTTTCCAGGTGGTTGATGACGGATACGAATTCTTCGCCAAACGGAAGTTGGTTACGATATTTTCGGCACCAAACTACTGCGGTGAATTCGACAATGCTGGTGCAATGATGAGTGTGGACGAGTCCTTAATGTGTTCATTCCGTGTAAGTTTCATTAATGCTAACATATATTTTTGTTAATTTCAACACGTCATGCATTATATCAGTTTTGCACTAACCTTTTGTTTTCCGTTTAGATATTTAAACCAACAACGAGAAAACCACAATTTCCCTTTGTCAAATCTTTTCGACGAAGGTTAAGTCATAGCAAGTTAAACAAGGATTTTTAATAGTGCCATGACAAATTTAATTATTTAAAAAACGACCTTTTTTTTAAAAAAATGAGTAACTTAAAAATAAATGTTTAAAAATTATTGTTTTGTAATTAGTTTTCGTGTAATAAAATATTGTTCGTGAACACAACATGTTTTAGTGAAATTCACATTATTTTTAACATTTGTCCATGCGGTAGACTGGTTACTACAAGAAACCAGGTTTAGACATGCCTACATATACATGTACATGTATTTTGAAAAGTTATAAAAATTTGAAGAAATTGGAGCAACATGTTTAGACATGCTCCAAAGTAGTTGAATAGGATTAGACGTGTTAAAACATGCTTTGAGTATTGGAAAATTTGAAATATAATTGTTAAAACTAATTTAAGAGAATGTTTTTTTAATTTCCGACATGCAATATTTACATTTTTCTGTATATTTACGAGCGTACATACACTGTACATGGTATATGTAATTATATATTACATAAACCAGGTAATAAAATCTCAAATCACCATACGGTTGGCTATAAAACAAAATGGCAACATTTACCTTCACATTTTACTTGACTTTGTTTTTTGCTTTTTTTGAATCCTGTCGCTTAATTGCTGTTGTTGAAGAGGAAGCTACTTGCGCTGCATTTGCCAATTTCAATTTGCTCATGGGCCTCAAGATCTGAAAAATGGAAATCAAATTTAGTTTTTCTCAAGGAAATTGATAAATATGCTTATACAATTTGAAAAATTGAAAAATGGATGTTAAAAAATTTAACAATCATATTCTGTAATGGTGAATTAAATGTAAGCCGTTCTTATAGTAAAATGATAGTGAGCAGGCTAATGGAGTATACCTTAAATGAGCACAACAGATTCTCGTCCACACTCATCACGGCCCCAGCATTATCGAATTCCCCGCAATAGTTTGGGGCAGAAAATATTGTGACAAGCCTGCGTCTGGCAAAAAATTCATATCCATCTTCAACCACCTACAAGGGAAGGGGGGAGTAAAGGAAGAAAAAGTTGAGACATGAGAAATGGGAAAAAGCCATAAAATTGGCAAAAGCAAAGGGAATTATTACCTCATGTCCTCGGCAGACCAACTTCAATTCGTGATCGGTTAAGAACTTTTCAACTGCCGTCTGGTTGAACGTGTAGGACACTCCTCTGTAGTTAAAACCATATCCTCTCATTAGTAAATCGTTGCTCACCATATTGGAATGCCTGTTTAACGTGCCACCGTCTATAATTAAAATCAAAACAGAAAAATATATAGGAAATATCAAACGAAAACACTGTTTACATAACACATAAAAGCACAGAATTAATAGAAAATACATCTTCTCATTTACATCAAAAAAAAAAAAAAAAAAAAAAAAAAATGAAATATGGTAATGAACTTTTCACAAATGATTTTAAGCTATAATGTCGGTTAAAACATTATAATATGTGGCTCTAAATTTATTGAGGAATAAACGTATTTGAAGAAAAACGCAAATTACTTTGTCCACTGGTGGAAGGATTTTCTAGACTGCTTTGAGGTACAAATGCTTCGACGGTTGGCCCAGGTTTCTTAGGATTAGTTGCCTCTCCTGGATCAGCCCATAATAAATCACACAGCAAGCCCGCTTCTGGAACATCAGTAGGCCTCTTGATTATTCTGATGTCATCCGTGGTATTTATATGCGGACTTAAACCTGCAAAAAAAAAATACTTTAAATCAAAGCAAAACCATAAATTGGAACATTTTGCATTGCTAAAAAGCAGGCTTTAATTACAACTACTAGTACATAACTTTTTTTTACAAAAAAAATCTTGCTGTAGTGCAAATGAGTAATATTGTGCAGAAATTTGATTATTTTGTAACTAAGCGATGATAAATAATTCAAAAGCATAATATTACCTCCATGGCAACAAAAAATCTGGCTTTCTACAATAGCTGCCACAGGAAGACAGTTGAAGCAGTCCATAAATGTTTTCCACAGTCTGATATTATGTCTTCGCTTACCTAAAATTGACAAATTAAATTCTGAACTCAAATGATACAAAACAAAATAGAATAAAACCTGGTAAAGTGACCACTTCTGCATAGTAACCACTTTTCATAAATTGGACGTCCATACATGTATGTTTTCCTTCATAAAAATTCTCTGTATAGTGACCAATTGTATTCAGAGACCGAATTTGGCCATTTTTGTGGTGGTAACCTTTAGCAGATTTTACTGTATTTCATTTAAAATTGTATTAAAAAAATACATATATCTGTATTATTTAAAATTCCCCCAAAACATAATCCCATTAAATAACAGATTATTCTTACAAATATGTATTCAATCAATTATTTCATTTCTGTCCATTTTAAATCATACTAACATTCATCATAGAATCCGTATATCCTGCTGATGCTGGCACTTTCGTGATTCCCTCTAAGCATGAAAAACTTGTCGGGATATTTGATTTTATAACATAACAATAAACAAATGGTCTCCAGAGACTGCTTCCCTCGGTCCACAGAATCACCAAGGAACAGATAATTACTTTCCGGAGGGAAACCGCACATTTTGAACAAACGCAGCAAGTCGTAAAATTGTCCATGAATATCGCCTAAAATAAATGCAAGAATTAATAAAAATGTGTTCTTATCAAACTTTCCAAATTCCGAACTTTTAAAATGTTATCATTATATTGCCAAACGTGTGAGTGCTAAAGCGATTATATAAATAATATACAAGCTCTTTGAAAAAAAACATACTTTAAATACATGTATAGTGTGCAAAATATGCTTTTGTAGTTGTTAATTCGCTAAAGGTCAAATTTATTGCAATGATATATACAAGGGAATTGATGGTGAATGACTGCAGAGCTCTGAATTTCGCCAAAGCATTTGACAGACAACGCATTTATTTGAAATATATTTCTTTACCTTGAAGTCTGAATCATCTTAATTTTCTATCCCCCAAATTTCCCAAATCTACATATTATTTAATTTATAATGTAGGATTCAGTGTACCATAAAAAAGTATAACTCGAGTTCTTTATCATTTCCGTCACCTGTGACTCAATATTGACGAGTCATAATCAAATTGTGATAACCTATAATTGCTACAACTTTAAATCAACATGTGTGCTGATATCGTCCGATGATACGATTCAGTTTGCCTGCATCAAAATTCCCAGAAACATATGAACGGTTTTCAGATAAAGCACAGTTATTACAAAAATTGCATAACTGGCAAAAATAAATTTTCTTTCTGAACAAGGAATTGTTTTTCCTAAACTTTTTCTAATAAATTGCACTTTACAAAATCCCAACAGTGAAGAATAATCATGACCAAATTTAAAAGATACAAATTAAAATACTTATTGTTTTTAAATGGTCTTAACAATATGCTTATGATACAAAAAAAGTAAGTTAAATTGTGTCTATGATCAAAATTAAATAAAGCACTCATTAGCCTTGGTGATATTCATTACAATTATCGAATTTGTATCACAACTTTTATGAAAAAAAGCAAATACAATAAAACCTAGTAAAGTGAGTACCTTTGTATAGCGACCACTTTCATAAATTGGTTTTAGTGCATACATGTATGTTTTCCTTCATAAAAATTCTCTGTATACATTATAAAATTCACTGTATATGTAATTTTCACAATATGTAGTGAAATTCTCATCATCATATGCACAGTACTCACTAAATATCTTCACTGGACTTTCAAGTTCTAAAAGCATGGGCTGACTAAGAAAAATCTCCCGAGCAGTCCGGCACAAATAGCGTATTTCTGTTTCCATCACAGTGATCAATCGTCCCGGTGTTAACTGTAAACCTGTAAGCCATTGGATAATAATGTTGACATCACGACCACATTGCACTGCAAACTTAAATATGGAAAATCGGTTTACCTTTAATAAGTCGCTCTATTATTTGGTCAACATTGACTTCTCTTTCACCAAACGACATGGTTAGTAAACTTCAATAAAAATGCCAGAGAAATGTACAGTGACAACCCATATGATGATTTGGAGACAAACGACGGTTTTACTATGATGACAATGTAGCAACCGCTGGGAAACTAATCTAAAACTAGTCATAAATTATTACGTCGAATTATTAGTGTAACAGCGAATGCTTTATCAGACTTGAAGGTCTAGCTTATCCTTACTTATAAACCCAAATAGTAATGTAGCAGTGCATGAGGACAGCATTGTGCCATCCAAATTAATCTGATATTTTCAAAAAAGATAAAATCTTATCGATAGGGAACATAACTAATATGATATTCAGTTTGCAACCATACTTCCTGATTACTCAGCAAATGACATTCTTTCAAACTGGTTATTTGTTTCAATTGATACATGTTCTTGGGAGTTCTACAGCGCATCTTGGATATTTCCAATAATTGATAAACTAGAAAACATGAAGTAGCAGGTATATTCCAGGCCAAACAAGATTAATAACAAATCATGAGATAAACTAGATTAAACTGGTGACATTTTCTCTTTTAATAGTCTGCCTAAGAATCATGCTATTACAAGTACATTTTGAGACAAGTTACCACTTTTTGAAATAAGCAAGATTGAAAAGCTGTTGATCAAACCATCGCCCAATAGTGAGTTTTTGAAAACAATGCAACACAGGGATTGCATCAGGATGTGAACCAGCAATTCCCATTTGCAAGGAATACTAAGCATTAAAATAAATGCCAGTTTCACATTACCTACAATCTCCATAGGTGCATTTCAGCCAACGCAATGCAACAAGAAGTATCATTTGCTTGAATTGTAACTGCAGCCAAAACAATTCTTGAACTTGACAAAATGTATATATTTAGTCATTATCCAATCCCAATTTGGCATTAATTACCAGATCCAGCAATCATTTTCCAAAAGAAACTTTGAAATATCCATTCAGAAAAAACCTTATGATTCATTTTATGAAATCTCAGTTTAGTGCAGCTACAGAGTATACTCTGAATAAGTTGGCAGGTATCACTGATGATGTTCAAGAATATTATCACATTTCAATACTAAGAAGCACAAGCAATTAATCATTATGATCTCATAAGCTTCTTTGAGTAAGAGCCAACGCCTGCTACCAGATTTCTGGCTGGATTTAAAGCGTTTACAAAGCAGATAATTAAGTTTTCAATGAATATTATAAATTTAAGAACTTTTGACATTTTGTAAAGCCAACAACAACAATTAAAGATATTGATGATAAAAAAATCAATGAACAGTCATAGCTCATTTTGTATACATGTATAAGGTTAACCAACCAAAGTAAAAACTACGAAAAATTCTCAAAAACCAAAAAATCATACGTATCCAGGAAATTGTCCTCAATTTCTAATGTTAATATAGTTCTAAGTGTTTTTTTTATAGGATACTTCATTACATGGCAAGAGCTTTAATCCTTAAAGGTCCATGGAGATATGACGCCATTACAGTAATTACTGAAATTACCCCAACACTGAATCCATGTTCCTGATTTGGATTCTGGTGGCCAGCAAATTAATTAAACATAGATGACGCCATTGAAAGCCTTTAAATAATTTTGTCTGAAACTTAAGCCACGTTTTTCACAGCACCTAAAAACCTCCAGGCATCACATGGGATTTCGATGAGCCAAACCGGATAATTCTACATACATTTACAATTTATACACCAATTCATTTTCAAAATAAAATCCAAATTCACAAGTCAAGTAGGAGTACCAAAACTGGTTCAAAATAGCAAGTTGTTAGCGATTTTTTTAGATCAATCAGACCTAAATGAAATGCTGCAGATTCTTCTGAATTCTACAGATTTATTCACCATCATTTCTTCCAATGTTGGCAAAGTTCAACGTGCAATTGCAGATTTCCAGATCATTGGTACTCCTCCAAGACAGTACATAAGATCTTTAACCATAGATTTCAAAATACAATTCCTCTGTTATTTCTACTGCAGATACTGCAATGCAAGTGCACTTACAATGGGAATGGCACAAAATACATTTGCCAAATTAGGCCAATGTGATTTTATTTCTCCATTCTCTCTTCAATAAAGCTTTGAATACGTGCCAATAACTTAATTACTTTCTGTTAAAAAACGTAAAGTTAAGATTTATTTTTACCATTTGCACCCTAAATGCAGACCAAGTTTAAGCGTTCTCTATAACGCTTTACAGACTCGGGAGGCCTACTTAACGTTGGGCCACGGTCATCCTCTGCAATTCGGTAATAATTATATCAGATATATCCACCACAAAAATACACGTTTTCCAGAAAGCATCAGCAGATACCACACTGCTGCAGGATACTTTTGTATACATTGATTACATTCTGCTAACTACTCCATATCTATGATAATGATAATTAGCAAGAGTGGAAAAGCACATGATATTTTCCAGTGGTCTAAAGGGGGACCAAAATGACCTAACGGGGGGCACCGATTTTTCTTTTTTAACTTTCAGCATTTATTGTAGAAAATGCAAGTTCCAAATACCTGTGCCACCCATTAAGAGCTTAGCAGCAAGAGAATGTTCGATGATTCTTCAAGCAAAACTGGTGGAGATAAAAACAATCTTGCAAACTGATTCCTTCAAGATTTGCCAGCCCACAAATACGACAAGCGACAATTAAGCTTATTTTACTGCACAACACATGCAAAGCAACTGAAGAACTGAATACATTCTGCTTGAGAACAAACTGATTTTCAAGAAAAAGTTGCACTGCTTTATCAAGCTCAAACACCTACAGCAGCACACTTTCTGAAGCACAGCCAATCTGGGTGATTTCATCACCTAAACTATGACACACTAATAACTTATCTTGCTCATTAACTTCAATGATTTCTTAATCTAAGCATTTTCAGTAAACAAACCATTCCCCTTCCTTCAACTAATCTTTATTTGAGGTGCCTTTTGTAACTGGTCAATCAGAAACCTCCTCTTGATAAACTTTCATTGATGACACTCTACAGCTCAGTAGTCAAGTCCTGCAACAGACACATTTTATTACATTTTCTAATGATTCCAGTCTATGGGTATCCTAAAGCTTAAATTGTTCAAGCTCATGGTGGTCCATCTTTTCATACTAGCCACAAAAGCACTTAGACAGAGGCTCGCAAGAGTACTTGGACATTATTTGCCAGGTCGCACATTGACCAATAACATAAATCGAATTTTTAACTACATGTATTCCATTTTCAAGTCGGTGTTAAGTATTCAATAGAAGCGCGTTTCTGGTTAATCAAAATTTGGTTATATTTAACAAAACTATCGAATGTGTCTTGGACCACCCTGATCTAGATGATCAGACTGATACACCACTGTTTTCATGACTGAGGTGGAGTGATACAACCATTAGTTGACAAATTAAAGCGCTACACCCAAATTGTCACAAAAATTCTTTAGAGAAGATTTTTAGAAGACCAGAAACAACGAATGCAAAATTGGAGTATTTTCCCTTTGCACAACCACCAGTATTTGGCTTTTTTTTAGTGTTAACTAAAATAAACAAACAGGAAATATGATAAGCCAAAATAACATTGAAAATATTTTAATAAAACATAGTCGAAAGAAATGCATTTTAAATAGAGAAAGTGTTGCTTAATTTGGGAGAAATATTTTTATGTTAAAAAAGCAATTTAAAATCACGGGGTTTTCCTCACCAAATTTCTAAATTAATCGTATTACTGCAAAGATTTACCATCAAAAGTAGGGATGTTAAAAGTTCAGTTTCGAGCGTTTCAGGATAAAATATTAAACGACTGATGCATGTTCTCAGCAGTTCGAATTTTCAGAGTTCTCTGTAAAATGGGTTTAGAATTTATACATCTTTTGGCTTAGCCCTTGAATGCATCGCAAGCCAACCTCGACAGAAAGGTGGCAATCGCGTCCTGCAAACAGTGACTGGGATCTGCTAACGTGTTTCATTCCAATCACGCAGACAGTAAGAAGACACTTATAGGACGACGAATTACAAGCAACAGCCAAGAGAAAAAGATTGCATGAAGAAATGCGGTATTAGGTTTTGTACAACTTAGGAGCGCAATTTCAGGCGGGTATCAAAAGTCTCAAATTTGCACTACAATAGTTTTGGATGAATATGTGGCCCAGCATTTTGGGCGATTTATTTCAAATGCTTACAATTCTTTTAGCGAATCAAAATTAGGCGCTATGTCAATCAATGCCTCGTCACCTATTCAATGTCAATTTCTGGGGAAGAAGTGTGTGGGGCAGTAAAATTTGCGTGAGATTCCTTGTTGCTGAACGAGCTCTCAAATGGCACTCGGATGGTTCCGAGTCGCAAACCGAGTGTCAGCTGGTCTGTATTTCAAAATTTTAAGACTTTAGAGCTATAAAATATGGGACGAGTCGAAATGGTTCCAACTTAAAAAATTGCCACTGCCTCCAAGACCACATACACTTCAACATCGAAACAGACAATGCCAGCATACACCCAGTTTGCATCACCAGAACTGTAAGTGTTTTCCGGTGGCTTACAGCAACCTGTGGTGGGGTACACTTGCCGAAATTTAGGTGGGAAACCGAATAGCGACACACACTAAATTTCGCATACATCAGAGACGCCATTTTCAGCCCTTCAACTGCAAGATTTGCAAAAAGAAACTGGAATGCCCTCGCCAGTTCTTGGTGGCCTTGAGACCTGTACCTAGCCCTCCGCAAGGTGCAAGACAAAGAAGGGCCGAACAGAGCAATGTGCGGGTAACGGAACAAAAAAAAAGTATGGAAAAGCATAAAAATGAAAATGAACAACATGCTACATACATGATTGAGACAAATTTCCGCTTTTTACAATGGGAAAGGGCTAAATTTCAGATAAAGGACATGCCAGTTCCTCTTCCGCCGCCACAACTGATAGTTTTAAAAAATATATTCGCAGGGTACCCCAACCACCTCCTACTATTATCGCCTCGTCACGGACCTTCCTGTTCGGGCAGCATTGCCGAGCGAAACGTGACGGTACCGCCTATGGGCACCGGGTTCAAAGGCTCGAGGAAGGTAGCGGAAATTCCATTAATGCTGGAAAAAACAAAGAGACAACAGCTATGATACATTCGGGTTATACTGGTCTGTGATGCAACTGGAGGAGACGGCGGCCAAGAAGAGCCAAGTAGGAGGACTCGCGCTAATTGGTTATGGTGGTGGGTTGTTGTACATGTGCATCGTTACAATAAATCTTCGGAAACTTAATCGGTCGAGTGGTTTGCTTCACTTCTTTTTGTTCTTGTTTCCTTGGCCACGCGGAGGCGTCACCGGCCTGCCAGCGTTCAGGCCACCGTATGGGAATTTTTTCTTGTCAGCAGGTTTCAGTATCTGAAAATGGACAGGAGTGTAAAAGGTTACAAGTTGTTTTCAAACTAATAACAATTCGTCAAAACTATGCTCTTTATCCTCAATTTCTTGTTAACAATGCTAATTTCGCATCGGTAAGCGTATTTTTTTAAAAATAATACGCAATAAGGAACTGATTAAATCGTGTAAATAATTCAGTACTTACTTGAAACGAACACATTAGGGTCTCATCTACGCTCATCATGGCTCCAGCATTGTCAAACTCGCCACAATAGTTGGGCGCCGAGAATAAAGTGACTAACTGCCGCTTGGCAAAGAATTCGTATCCGTCTTCCACCACCTGATTAATTAAAAAATGAAACATTGGACGTAAGTCACTTTGGAATCGACTAACCAGTACCACAAATTACAAAAATCACCACAAAGGTTGCATAACGTTCGATACAACATATTTATGAAGTGCCCGTGAATACCATGTTTCACTTATTTTAGACAAATGTACATGTAACTGAAATGCTAGCCTAAAATTGGCGGAGCAAAACTGGTCGACTGAGTCCTGTCAACAAGCATTAGAGGACACCATGCATTATATCAGCTCACTTCCAATCATCTGCCAACATTAATAAATGTCAAAATTTCTGATATTGGCATTAAAATTCCTCTTGATGATTCGATAAGAAAATAACATGCCTTTTTAAGGTGAATGAATCATTAACATCGAACAAAAACAAGTAAAGGTTGTTACATAATTACACCGTACCACTTAATGGCACGTTAAGTTTTGACAAATGTACCATAGGTATGTACAGAATCAAAAAAATCCAACCCTCCTAAGTTTTAAATCACGACTCAAACCTTTTTAAAAAGAAAACTCAGACCAATATTTGCGATTTTCCTCAAATGAGAACAGCCTAGCTTTGCAATAAAAAATAATTAAAGAACAGTTGTGTTAAAAGACGCACCTGATGAGCCCGGCATATCAAATCCAAGTCGTGTTTATGTAAAAACTTAGCAACCACTTCAGCGCCAAAGGTGAACGACACGCCCCTGTCATTTTCGCCCCACCCCATTGTGTCTTTATCTGGGTCGGACCACAGGAGGTCACAGAGCAGCCCTTGGTCTGGAACATCTGTTGGCCGCATAATGCGTCGAATCTGTTCCATGGACTGTAAGTCAGGGCTTAAGCCTGTTGGAGGACAGGTAATGTAACAACAGCATTAATAAGTTGCTCAGCCAGGTAATTTGAACCTCACCAATGGTAACATTCAGAATACTTGCCTCCATGGCAGCAGAATATTTTTTCATCAACGATGGCAGCCACCGGGAGACAGTTGAAACAATCCGTGAACGTTTTCCACAGTTTGATGTTATACCGCCTTTTGCCTGTTGGTTGGCAAAAACGTGAAAACAATTAGCTGCTACATACATTTATTGCCCAAAGCTGCCTTGGCGTGGCAAGTTATGCAAAACATATTTACAGTAATCCACCAAATTCAATAAAAACATTTAAATAGACAATAAACAAGTGTCTGTAACATTTTGTAGGAAATTATAAACTTTACATCGATGTTATTAATACTTGTATCAACTGCAATCTTATCTGCCCCAGGTGAAAAAAATTCAAGAATACACGCATGCTCATAATTTAAATAGGGAATATGTCTGAAGTAAAACCACTTTAAAAGTATAGACACAAGATGATTTAACATTTTGGCACATATATTTAGTCCAAAAATATTCCACACGGGTTTCATGATTTAAGGACTTGGGTTGCCCTTCCAAAGGCGCTTTTAAATGCATACCTTCATAATAGCCATGGAATTGAAAATATAGTAAACAAAAATTCAAATTGACGGTATGTTGAAACTATCACGTTTGTTAAATCGCTCAAGAATAATTTTCCATAAAAGGCTTTCGTATAAAACCGCATATCGAAAATGCATTTTACGATATGCCTTCAATGCAAACTGCTCTTAACTCAGAAAACGCGCAATTAAATCAATCACCCTGACCTAAAAACTTGGTCAGCGTATGCCCAAGACCATTAGGTCAAATGTTGCGTTTGTATCAGGTCTAAGAAAGTGCATAACAAGCAAGTGGGTATAAAAAGAGTAATAAATTTGGCATGCGTGATTACGTTGCACAATAGGATAAGAAAAAACGTGAAATGTAGGACATGTTAACACATCATGCTGAAGAAAATTAAGGGCAGTTACGAAGCACGAAACCTTGGTTATATACATTTTAGTAGCGATGCCAGAAAATTTTGAATGTCCAGTTTCTCAAAAAGGTCGTCAAAGTTAAGAATCTAGAGCTTCGGCACATCAGGGCAGATTGGCAGTCTATGGTTGGAAAGTGCAAAGTGGGACAGACGAACAGCAAACAGGTTTTGATGGCAAATAGGCTAACTCACACTCATCATAAAACCCGTATATTCTGTTGATGCTGGCGCACTCGTGGTTGCCCCTCAACAAGAAGAAATTTTCGGGATACTTTATTTTGTAAGCCAGCAGCAGGCAGATCGTCTCCAAAGACTGCTTTCCCCGATCCACATAATCGCCCAGAAAGAGGTAGTTGCTCTCCGGTGGGAATCCACCATATTCGAACAAGCGTAAGAGATCGTAATATTGCCCGTGGATGTCTCCTGCAATGGGCGAAACAAACAAAAAATCACGTTATTAATGGTGAACACAAAATTTGCAAACGCTGGCAGCTAATTTGGTATCATGGTCCACAAATGGTCAAAACTTTGCATAAAACTATTTTTATTAAACAGTTACCCTTTCACTCCTTCAATTGGATAACTGGCCAAATATTTCCCGCATTCAGTTGAACACTAGACTGGCAAACCATAATAAGAAAATAACTGCAGTACCTTATTAAAAAATTTAATCTGTGTAAAATTTCACACTTGTTGGTTTTCTTAAATTCACAATCATTATCATGGCAACTGCAATTAATTGGAAACTTTTTGGCAATATTTGCATCCAGAACGATGGCCCGTAGGGGATTTATTTTTCAAGGTTCGCTACAAGTCTCTGTAAATTACTAAGTTTTGGTTGAAATTTCCCAGGGACATTCATATAATCTCTCACCCAGCGGCGGAGCAATGACCTAGGCTGTGGAAGATTTAATATTCCACGCTTTTTTGACGAAAGCAATTTTGCAAATTTCATGCTTGCGTCCAGCCATTCTGCACCCAATAAAGCCCGGTTTAATCTGCTTAATGGGCAGCTGCACTGCATCACTAATCCAGCGTTGCCGAGCCACAGCGCTTCAAACTGGCCTACTAATTATGCTTCTGCCGAAGAGCCGAAAACAAATTACGCCAGAATGCATCTCCAGGTTAGAATACTAACGAGCAGAGTTCCTCATTAGGCCATAAATCCTCTGGCAACACATTCAGAGAGCAAATCCGCCGTAGCAGAAGAAGGAAAGCAAAGTATCGATTATGCCTTTATCCGGATGACGTCAAACTCAGTTGGGTGGGAGTGATGAATGCATTAAAGAACGCTACACACAGGTACCACAATCCATTTGGGGCTTTTTGAACTGCAGTTGCATGCCTAAGGACTGTTAGTATTTAATATAGGCCTATATTATTGCGTTTTAGCACATTTAAAACATGAAATTGTTCAAAATAAATGGCGAATTAAACAGCAATTGACTTGAAATTCAAAATTCCCTTTAAACTATTGAAAATTCAGATTTTTTTTTGGTGTGGCATTGCTGTGAACAGAACTGGCAAACGCTGCAACTGCTTCATGGTGGTAATGGATGTACAACAGCAGTAAGCTCACTTCGAAATACCATACCAAAGAAGTTTTCCCAAAAGTTCATCGTATTTTGGGGTTTCGCTTTTTCTGTCAACTACGTAAATAAAATGCAACTCCCCAAAATATCCACTGAAAATGGAACCAAAAATCTAATCAGGTTTCCCATAATTCGTCAGCGGCCTTTTGGATTAACAAATTTTGGCATCTAGAGATACTCCAGAATGCCAATTTCGGCAATGTATTCGGAAGCAAACCTGGAAATCCAGATTTGCCTATCTTGCAGGTTTGTTCATGTGCAAACAGTCCGGGATTGTTCCTGCTCCGTCGGCGCACATCTAAATACAAAGGCATGCCATGGTTTCCGAGTTTGCGTCACAAGCTGACGCGATTATCTCTAAGGAAACACGTGGTGGATCCCAGCCTGCGTAATCAAGGTCTAGCCTATTTTTACCAGAGCAGAGAAAGTTATGATAAGTGCTCCCGCCAGCCTTTGAGCCAAATCTCGTCACTTTCGCGATGTAAACCAAAAAGTTGGAGGCCTCTTGATGCTCGCCAGATTCTCCTAGAGTGCAACCGTCCTTCTCGAAACGTTTATTTAGATCTGATCTAAAAACAAAATTCAACGAAATGGGTCATCCCAGTGACGTAAGAAGGAGAAGCTGCTGTGAGCGTCTCAACAAATGTGGACTTTTTCTTACGCAGGACATCGTGGGCTCTGAAAACTTGAACACATGCCCACATTTCCGTGGTCCTATCGGTTCCCCTGGTCCCTAAAATTAGCTGCCAGCATTGAAATAGCGGGCGGAGGATCAGCGGCGCCACTCACCGCAGATCTTCAGCGGTGCCTCCAGCTCCAACAGGATAGGCTGGCTGAGGAAGATTTCCCGAGACTTGAGACAGAGTCCTCGGATTTCGTTTTCGGTCAGCTGTACATTCTTGCCTGGCCTCGACCCTCGCACTGCAAAATAAAAATAAATGAACATTGTTAAAGCATGATATCGAGGGGTGCTGCTATACGAACAAGTTACGAGGCAGCTTTCCCGGCGCCGTCACCGATACTGCGGTGCAAAACGGCACCGTACTTCAGACTCTGGGCAAAAACCCAGACAACCAGTATTTATCTTGGTATTAAAATCGCAGCCTGGAACAGGTTTCAAAAAATGTTGGGTTTCAGGATACATTACACCTCTTTGAGCTCTTAAAATAGCAGGCATCCTGAACAAGGTTACCACAGAAATCAAATGCTCAACTTTCCTGACTTATCCAGTTTTCAAAGCAATTTTACCTGATTATACAAACGACTGAAAAGTCAAAAACATGACAATATGCCTACAAACTTTTCGTCTCGTTGCTCAAAGAAGCTATTTTACACCACAATTTGTACAATGGTCATCAAATGGTCACCTTATGTACATTATATGGGATCATACAAACTACACCCACCTGTCATATTTGAGCTAAAGGGGAATATAGCTGTCTGAATGTGTCATCTCATCACTTGCTATGTGAAACAAATGTTTTGAATTTCCCTGACTATTCAAAGTTTACCAGACATGTGGGAACTCTGTTGAAAGGGTCTTGTCATTACACATTTGAGAACACTTCAAAAGGAATTAAAAGTCCTGTATGACGCCAAAAAGTTTGATATTAACCTAAGTGATTATTGAGAGAAAATAGCAAGAGCTGTTCCGTGAAAACGTTCCTGATGTTTCAGAAGAAAACATAAAAACGTCTGATTTGCATTGCTCAAGTTTAACAAACTCGCGACTTTTACAACATCAAGGGATATACACGTAGACCCTGACACGTTTTGATGATCAGCTTTTTTTCTATTTCAAGGCTTTCACGTCAAAATGGCTCATTAGCATTAGTGTCGGCAGACATTTTAGGGCAAATTAGTGTACGAATGAATCACAAACTGTAATACCATTCTCATCCAGGTAGAATCACTTGCTCTCGATAAGCTAGTTCCGGCATAGGTGAAAGTTCGCTGTGCATACCGAATATAGTCACGTTCCAACATCGTGGGGGTTTTGCACACCCACGTGTACTCATGATGCAATTTGGGTAAACACACGTCTTTCCCCAGCATTTGGCCATTTTAGAAAAAAAAAAATCCATTCTAGTTTTTCAGAATGCATATATTGCACAGTGTAAAAAAGCTCAAAATTAATTCACTAAAAACTAGTTCCACTGAACAAATCTTCACTTTAAAATTACGTGAAAATGCAGTACATGTACTGAAGCAAATGCCTTCACCAGTAGGCTATTTCCCCTTGCATTCACGTGTCAACCCAACACTCCACAACAGCTTACTTTCCCTTGATAGGCCAGACCAAGAGTAAAAAAGACATCTTCAACCAGGTTATACCAGTTGCAGCCAAAAACACCACCACTGGCAAGAACAATTAGAGGATGCAAAATGGCCGCCCTCCACCCATCCGATTATAACTGGATATTACAAGCTCAGCAATGATTATGAAAACAAAGCCGCCATTGGCACCTGCGTGAGAAACGTTGTTGAGAAACTGCCTACCTCACGCCATTAGACACCCATCGAAATTGAGGTTCAATGTCACGCTTGGCGTCCAGGCCATATAGCGAGGATGAAACTGCCTAGAATAGTTCACATTGGAAAAATTCTGTGGCAATCAGACCGTGAAACGCCAGCATGGAAATAGGTTGAGAAGCTACCAAAACCCTACAATTACACATTCCAGCAATTCTTCCATTCCTAGTTTCCCAGATTCCCCACAAACCTCTAAGTCAGGCTATCAAAATGTAGAAAAACGAGTAGTCCTACTAAACGACTAGAAAATTTCGAAGACGCCAAGATAACTTGGACAAAATTTTCAACTTTTGCTAAACAATAGGATGCTACAGCCTTTAGCCTCAATGGAATGCCAGACAATGCCATTGATGCTACCAATTTGGCCTAGCTAGCTAGCAGATTTTTGCAGATACTGATTTAGTGCTTTAATATCCTGTTCCAACATAACTAATAATGCTAGTTCAACTGCTTTATTTTTAGTTATGGTGTAAAAGATTATTTCTGGAGCTCCGTAATGTGCTAAACATGAAAAGCCATATTTTGGCCCAAATTTGCTCGTGTTTCTGCTTCTTAAGGGGAAACTAAACACCCCGTTTCCTATGGGGAAAGCTCTCAGCCAAGTCAGCGACTTGTGTAATTAAAA